>JAUEKY010107368.1:0-10430 GCA_031833965.1 Scyllaea pelagica
AGAGAGAGAGAGAGAGAGAGAGAGAGAGAGAGAGAGAGAGAGAGAGAGAGAGAGAGAGAGAGAGAGAGAGGAGAGAGTGTGTGTGTGTGTGTGTGTGTGTGAGAGAGAGAGAGAGAGAGAGAGAGAGAGAGAGAGAAAGACAGAGAGATTTGTGGCATGATGGAAGAGAAAACATTGATAGTGAAAAGTTTCAAGGAAAGTGCGAATCATGTCTTTTTTTTTTAAGCAGAGAATGACGAATGGGTCTTTCCTTTTAGTTCTTGGGGGAATTCCCTGTTGCGCATAGCGGCCGAGCGACCCTGGTGATTTATGGGCAAACACTACACACCCAATTTCATAGGCCACTGGCGGCGTGATGTCCTCACCGAATCGAATTCAGTGAATCCGGCCGAAGGACAGCTTATTCCCTCAGTTCTCCTCGTCACAGACTTTTTCACTTTCACCAAGGGTTGAGTCATCTGCCTGTGGAGACGACACTCAGGACCTGCAATGGTCGTAACAGACGCAAATGAAAAGCAAGTCACCGCCATCGTTGTTCACTACTCGTCTAAGTCACGTTATCATATCTTTCGATTTTCCTTTCTTCTTTCTCATACTACGACGCGACATTTTACGCTCTTACTGTACTCAAGATTCTATCAAAGATTGAAGATTGAAGAGGATAATGGTGTTGACCATTATGATGATGATGATGATGATGATGATGATGATGATGATATTGATGTATGGTGTTTCATGGATTACATCGTACGCCGACCTCATTCTGCCTCTATAGCTCACCCCTTCTGTCTGCCTTCCTCTTCCCTTCTCTCTCTCTCTCTCTCTCGCTCTCTCTCTCTCTCTCTCTCTCTCTCTCTCTCTCTCTCTCTCTCCTCTCTCCTCTTATCTTCCCTTCTCGTGCCAAAAATTTTGAAGAATGACGACGCAAATAAAAAAAGCAACAACAACAATAACAACGAATTTGGATGAGATAAATTTACTTTATGCGAGAATAACGAAAACCGCTGTCCTTCCTAGATTCTTTTTCGCACCGTCTCTTGTAAACTCAATTTTTTCATTTTCGTATCATGCGATAATGGGAAACATTAATATTGTCATTTTTGCACAGGAAAGTTGTTACATATTATGATTGTGAGCAAGCAAGGAAGGAAGAAAGGAAGGAAGGAAGGAAGGAAGGAAGGAAGGAAGGAAGGAAACCTAATTACAACACTCACATCTGTATGAGGAAAACACCATGAATCATGACCCAACTCCATCAGCAGGGTACTGGCTGATGGTATCATCCATAACATTTGGACACAACGTTGCCATATTGGCACAGATCTGCCACGAAGAGAAGCTTTTAAATCTCATGCCAAGATCTCACCCAATCGCAGTATTTTTCCGATAACAGGCGAACCAATCTTAAGCATTGTTCCCATAATGCCACACGCTATTTGGGACAGTAGCTAATTAAACAATAATAATATAATTCCATCATAGGTTTGGCGCGGTCGGGGGTCGAACCCAATACCTTCCCGTTCCAATTTGGACGCTCTACACATTGAGCCAGGGGTGACTGGGGGTTCTCCATCTCACCTGCGATTAATTGGCCATATTACCTCGCGGTGAACTTTACAGAGAAACCACCGCGTCCCATTCACCGCCGTTGTCTAATAAAATGGCCAGCCACCCACTCAGACTCTATCCCGGAGCTGGTCTGTTATCCAGGGCCCGATCTGCAGTGACAGTTTGATTTCAGCCCCCCATCTGGCCCGTGGTGGCGTGGTGTTAACGAGACGCGCTAATCACCTGTCGTTTGATAATTGCCCTTAACTGTACATATTGAATCAGGCTCTTGCCCAGTCAGTCTTAAAGTTCAAACGGAGTGGAGCGCCTAGTCTTACCTCATCTCCTTGTTGAACTTCAGATTCAGTCCGGGCAATGAAAGGGTGTGTTTTCTTGTCTCCTGCTACTCTCAACATTGCGAAAACCCGAGGCCATTTGCTGGAAGGCCCTGAAAAGATGTATTGATTTCTCTCCCAGTTGCCTGTCCTACACTTACACTCCTGTTCTCTCCTCTTTTCTTTCTGTATGCACCGGCTTCGTTGGCACACTTGGTTGATCTGCCTAGTAACCGGTAGGTGGCAGGTTCGATTTCCACACCGCGACATACCTTTGTCGTAAAAATCGGTTTCTTAGCAGCTGCCCGCCTGACGCTCGGCATTATGGGAACAGTGCTAAGACTGGTTAGACCGTTGTCAGAAAAATGTGACTCCGTGAGATATTCGTGTGAGCCCTCCGTTTATCTCTGTGTGGCAGCACGTTAACATGTCCAGAGTGCTCTGCCAGCGATGTGACCTAAACTGTGTTGAAGCAGGCGTTAAAACATAACTTTTTCTCTGTATTCTCTCTCTCTCTCTCTTTCTCTCTCTCTCTCTCTCTCTCTCTCTCACTCTCTCTCTCGACTCTCGACCCCTCTTTTCCATCCTCCAACCTCTCTCTCTCTCTCTCTCTCTCTCTCTCTCTCTCTCTCTCTATCTATCTATCTATCTCTCTAAAATACAATATGAGAAGATATGATTTATGAAATGTACACCTACATATTATAGATTATGCATATACATTGTAAATATGAGGGTGTGTGAGTGTGTTTAGTGTTTTTGGGTGTGATGTAAATCCCCATTTCCTTCTCATGTTCTTTCAGTTCGGTGTTTTTCGTGCATCTCTTTAGTTGTAATTCTCTGCCCGTCCCTCTTTCTCATCCCGACAACCACGCCGTTCTTTATTCACTTCATGAGCTATTCATTATATTTCAGTGACTACAATCTCCTCCCTGTTCTGACTTTTATTTGAACAAGTCAAGCTAGTAGCACGTTTCCTATTCTAATTCCAAACCTATTCTAATTCCAAAATGAAACTTAATAAAGACACAGCCGTTTGTGTCATCTGGTTGGCGTATCTCTTTAAAGTCGCTCACTGTACCGTGTCGGTTAGACAGCGGTACATCATAATATCATCTTTCACTTTTAAATCGATTTACACAAAGGTAAATCTGGAGCGAGCTTTTTTTTGTTTTTTTCGTGTGTTTTGGTTTTTGGCGGTTAGAATGTGTCACCTGGCCATCCCTACCCTTCGCACAGCGTGGACCCACAACCCGGGGTGTGACGAATCTGGCGACATGAGTCAACCTCTGACCTCACGCGACTCTCACTCGTTGCTTTTCGCGACACGCCGACAAAAAAAAAAAAAAAGCTCGCCGGGGGAGTACGAAGGACAGACGACTCACCGCCGAGTGTCTTATTTGTGTTTACCTGACACAACACACCAGTGGGTTTGCATCAAGCAAAATCACGACAGCATTGGGGAGCAAACACGGTGCTTTATTTGCTTTCTTCTAACGCCCTCTCTATGGCCTTTCTGTTTTGTTGATTCGCCTGGAATCCTAAGATTCGTTGGTTTCATTTCATTAATAATACAAAACTGCACACCTCACACAATCTGCTACCTATCACCGTAGCAATAAACAGTAAGGGGGCCCTATGTCATGTAAGAGCGAAGAGCGTGATTATTGTCTCTCGTCGCGCCCTCGTTAACATAATGTCATTCACCACCACAGCTTACTTGTATTGAAAGTGGGGTTGTTGGTTTGAACTGCGAGCGGGGCGTTGGCAGCGTGCTTGACGGCGCGAGCCTGTCACCGTGCGCCCTCTCCGTCCCAAAAGCCTCGCCCTCGACAGCCTGAAATCAGAACCGGTGTTGTCACAGCCTGCTCGAACGAAGGCTGTGCGCTGTTCACTGTTCGCTCGCGTCGGGACGCGATTAGATTGATACCCAAGCTGATAATTTATTGATATTCTCTGTGGATTTATTGGAAACTGATCTAGTGATTGAATTGTAAGTAAACTTACTTTATAATATCAAATTCAATTTTTTCCCCAATCGGCTTGACTTCTTATTATGTTCATTTATGATATTTAATTTCACATTTTATTCCTAAAATTGTTCACTATTCGTTAGACAGGCATAAGTACCTACCTATCGGTTGAGTGGTGACAAGTGGAAAGCGATAACACTTTGATGTGGCAAATGTTTTAGTGATGAGGTCACATTTCATAAAATCATGAGACCGTGTCATAATGCAATTCTTTTGTTAATAGACAGCTCTGAGTTGTGTTTTTTTAAACAAGTAGCAATGACATTTATCCTTTAAAAACGTGTCTCAAAAATTACATTTCCAAGACAAAACAAGTACTTTGTTGATACAACCAACTATTTCTAGCTTCGGATCAGTTCAGGACTTCTCGATCGATTATCGGTTCGTAGCCTTCATCAGGGGGAATAATTAGAAATGAAATATCGGGAAGCATAGAGAAGTAGACAGCTAGTTATAATGTCAACATTGGGGTGCACAGTAACGGTCTCGCTTTTAGGGGCAGCCTCGCCTCGGTATTGATACTGTCTCTATTCATCCAACCGTCTCTCTATCACTCAGACCCTTTTTCTCACTCATATACCAGTTCTCTCTCACACAATGATGCTCCTCCTCTCTTTACTTATGTTTCTATCTCTTTATCATCCCCTGCCTCTTTCTCTCTCAAACACTTACACTTTCTCTTACAATCATCGACGCTTTCCCTCTCTGTTTATCTATCTTTCATTCTTTCTTTCTATCTCCTCTCGCTCCACACATACGCATGTTAACAACGGTGTTCATTCTCCTCTCTGTCTGTCTGTCTGTCTGTCTGTCTCTCTCTCTCTCTCTATCTATCTATCTATATATCTATCTGTCTATTACAGTATCGGTGACATTTCCGACGTTCGACTAAAATGATTTGCAAACGGGGGAGGGGGTGGGGGAGTCCACTGGTGTATGTTTTGGCAATATGATATGTAGCAACAAGATGGTGTCCATGTCCCATTGCATTGAGATATTACAGAAGACAAGATATTGACGATTTGGCATGATATGAACCAATTATTTAGATACCTATGGAATTTATATTTCCTTCTGAATTGATTCGGCGGATGTGTCGTTTACAATTGTAGAGTGAATGGATTTCTAAGCGCTCTGCGTACCAATTAACACTATATGCTTGATTTGGTAGTTGCTGGAACGCATTGTTTCCTTTTGCTGTCGTGGATCTTTTGAGATTTGGGTGACAAGCACCAGTGGCTTAATCAGTAGCATGCCCGCCTCAGTAAAGGTGGGTTTCGTGTTCTATCCCTAGCGACATCATGCATAAGACGTAATGATGATTTGTGTACCGCTTGGGTTCCGCATTATGGGAACAGAATTATGTATGGCTGGTTGGCCCGGTGTGTATAAAGTGGTCGGGTGAGATGTTTGAGTGAATGATCTGTTGATCTCTGAGTGATAGCACGGGTACATAGGGTATAGAGAACAGCGCAAAGAGCTCTAAAAGGGGAGTTAAATGCTACGTTAATAAGTTACTTTCTTTCCTTATCATTGAACTTATTATACCTTGTAGTGTAAGGTGCACGTTAATAATACGTTGAAATATATCTAGGGAACGCGTCTGAAAGTTATTCCTCCTTTTCAGGCTTGTTTCAATCCACGGTATTGATTTCAGTACGCCGATTTTGTGTTTGGTCATGTTTGAGTTCCCCATCAGCTAAGGTTGCATTCATACTACTTGACTACTTTTTCCCTGCACTGCCGTGCAAAACTAAAGCAATCATTTATATGCCGCGATTTCTAGTGGGACGCTGAAGTATCATTTATTAAATAACTTTACACGGTGATAACCATACAAGTGGTGACCACGATTGTTTCGTCAGAGGGTGGTTCAACTAACGCGGAAATAACGGTAGAAAGAGACAAAACATCATTACATTGGATGGAAGAGTCATTACGGTCTTGGAGGTGCAGGCTCGCCTCCCAGAGCAAGGTCAGGGGCACTGGAGGAAAGATGGGATGGGAAAGGAGGGGGGGGGGGGGAGAAGAACAGATCAGAGGGAATAATTTATTAAGGAGTGAAAGAACATCAACAAAGAACATTGAAGAGAAGTGCCCTGGCACACCTATTTAAAACAGAGTTGAGAGGCGCTGGCAATCCTTTGATTCGTTTTACGATCGTTCTAATTGCCTCTTCCGCTGTTTATAACCTTGTCCTGTAAGGTAATGTCCCTTATTGTGTGACACGCAACGTTATGTCGCGAGCAGCTGTCGCTAGAGACATAACTCCGCATCTATAAGTATTCGCTAGCGATAAAATGGAACTAAGAGATATCGCGTCCTCGCTTAGTGAGTTCAAGTCTCATGAATGCAGTGCGATGATAACAATACACGATTGATATAATAAGATTTCTTGCTTCTTTTTACTCTCTGTTGTCCAAGAGACGGGGCCGCAAAAACATTCTAAATAGTTATCTGTAAGCAGTCCTCGTTGCGCTGTTACGTCAAACCTGACCCAACTAGGATGGGTCAAGTGTTTGACCCTCTGCCTCGAAAACGGTAGGTCGTGGATTAGTTCCTCGGGTGCGTCATTCTTAAGACGTAAGAAAATGCATTCATAGCAGTTGTCCCCGCCTATAGTTCGCCATAACATGCACATTGCAACCACTGGTTGGCCTTGTGGTAGTGCAAAGTGGCTGGGTGAGATATTCGAGTAAGCCCTCCGTTTTTCTCTGTTTTGGAGCGCGTTGACTTGCTCACTGCGTTTCTCCTGTGATTATATGATCCATAAAATCTTGACATGGAGGATACACCTTAACATTATAAAGGTTTCGTTCGTTTCTAACCAAACGAAAGGATGTTTAATGACATGACTGGGAAAAAAATGAGACCATCCCAAATCTCCGTCATAGGCGCGAATTATAATAACATCTGCTTTAGATGGGGGTCCATATTTGTGCATTGTTTATTGGGTTGAGTTCAGCTTGTGCTGGGCCAATAGTCGTATCGAGGACCAGCCAGGAATAAATAATTTAAGGCCGTGTCTTTGAAATAAGCATCTTGGTTTTATGTAAATGGTTTTATCTGAAACTTGCAATGATGTTTTTTTTTTCGTTTTTTTTTTATCATCCACATTGAATAGAAGGGGGTCTTGGGGTGATGGGAGTTAAAGGCATGTAAAGTATTTTTGGGGCTGAACTAGGGGATAGATTTATTCGAGTTGACAATATCTATCAACATCTTTATGTTATAAATTGTGTATGGATTTTCATCACTAAGTAATACCTCATCTGGAAAAAAAGGAAGAAAATATGAATACTGTATAACAGCAGAATATATCCTTTTAAGGAATCGTTATGCCCTACTTTTAGTCATTCTGTATCTCTTTGTTTTGTTTTATTATTCTGCCGCATCGTTTGGTTTGTTATTTAGTTATCATTTTTCCCATCATAATTTCTATCTTTTTCATATCCGCCACACACCACCTGTCACCATTCATCTTCTATTCCATTCCTGTCCCTTGTATAGATCCTGTAATCCCTCTTGTCCTTTCTCTCCATCCTTCTTTCCCCGCCCTACCATTCTTCCCGCCACCCAACCACACACACGTGCACACACATAAACACAAAAGTACATGATATTATATGCAAACACATAAGCACCCCCTCCCACCACACACCCACACACACATATAAAGACACACCCGTTTTCCTTGTGCTTTGTGTTTCGATACATCGATGCATCAGTTGTATAATGTAATCTTGGATCTAACACTGTCATGGCACACTGACTTCCACTTGGCGTGTGACCAAGTTTTCCTCTTTAGCAAGCACGCGAATGGGGGAGAAAGAAGAAGGAAAAGAAAAGAACTGTGTTATTCCATTTGATCAAGAAAATCTATCCTATCACAAACAAAAAGATGATTGAATAATGGCAATACTAATGAAAAAAGAACCACAACAACACAGTCATGTGGATTTGATGCTGTCAACCAAAGGTCTCTGGTGACATACCTGTCACCCCATCCATTGACCTGATGATAATAGTAACACGTCACTACCCCCTCCCCCTCCCCCCTTTTCAGGCCTTCGGGCCTACAACAAATCGCCTTGACCCAGACTACGCCATAATTCGCGAGGATCAATACATTGTCGGAATTCTTCGAAAAGCTGCACCGAAATATCATTATGTCGTCGAAACTCGTGGTAGTAGTAGTATCCCCCCCCCCCCCCCTTTCCTCCACTTGTAGTGGGGAGCCGCGAGCCTTTTTTCCACGACTGTTGTTTTAGATTACAGACCCTTAGTGGGGGCTGTGGTAAGGGCTGGATACACATGGTGCGTAAAATCCTTCGCCTCATTGATTTATCGATCTATCGGACACTTGCCTCGGGAACCGTATTGATCTTGCAAGGTTAATAAACGATGAAGGGACCGCGTGCACCTCTGCTGTGTAGCTGCCCCCTGGCTCTTTCTCGGTTTTTGCCTGCATACACGTAAGGGCTATCTACCTGTCTGGCAGGTATTCTAAGGGGGGAGATTGCATCACCCTCGGGAATACTTATGCTAATGAGCATAAAAGCCTTTTGCCCATGACATCAGCGCTATACCTGTGTTCAGGTGGGGAGGGCTGCGTGGTGTCGAGGATGAGGTGAATTCTTAAGAGGCCCTTTGTAGCAAGCGGCACGCACACTCTCTACGTATTTGATATTCATCTAGAATAGTAATGATCTGTTATTTCACACGAAGGGCTTCGAGTGACTTGGCGTAGTGGTTTGATGTACTCGTGATTGGTGTGTTTATAATTGCACTTTTAGTGAATGGTTTTCAAGGAACTAGATCACATTTTATTTTGGTTGCCAAATAGGTTATCGGGACTAAACAACTTTTTTTTAGAATAAGTTGTATATTTTCTAGAGTAGCTACTTGCCAAAGATTAGATAAAGTCTCAGAGATTATAGAGGACAAAATGAATAAGAGGGTGAGAGAGGGGGCTGAGATGTAGCGATGTCAATCTTGTGATGTCTAGAATTGGATTCTGACCCTTGTCCGCAACAAAATCTATACCTTGCTTTCAGAAAAAGGAACAATGTGTTTTGACATAATAATATGTAGACATACATAGATAACCGTAGAATATAATGTGAATACATTGTGTCATATTAATATTGTAATCAATTGATGTATAGATTATAAGCTGCTCGGTCTACTTTCGTATGCCATTGTGTTTTGTGTGATGATGATGATGATGTGTGCGTCTGTGTGTGTGTGTGTGTGTGTGTGTGTGTGCTTGTGTATGCATGCGTAGTTTAATGCTAATTGATAAAAAGAAAGAACGTACACTCGCTAATTCAACATACATGCAGCTAGTTATAGAACACAAGATGTTTTATATCATGTCATAACCGATGTGTAACACAACAAGCTGCTCGGCCTACTTCCTTATGCTTTTGTCTTGAATGTGTGTGTGTGTGTGTTTGTGTGTTTGTGTGTGTGTGTGTGTGTTTGTGTGTTTATGTGATGATAATGAATGTGCCCACATTTTGATACACCACCATACAGCACCACAGGGGCTGTGACAAAACAATGGGTTCATTTGAAACACTGTCGCCAATATAGAAAAAAAGCACAGTCCCAGGTCGAAAACATAATATACACAAACAATCATAAAATTCTATTTCTAAACTACATTTAAAAATGGGATGTCTTTAGAATACAAGCTGGCTTTTGTTCTTTTCTGTTTGTTTTCATATGTTAGCTCTGTGTGAATTGGGTGTGAGTTTAAACTCTATTCATTTTTATTATTGAATACAACTGAAACCCCCTCCCCCCCCCCCCAAAAAAAAAGCACACACAAGAAGTTACATTAATGGTATAACACGTTCCTGGTTATAATATGATGTTTTTTGTTAGGGCATTGGACCTCTTTGCAAATGAATGTAAAGCGCAATGGACTCATGCGGAAATTCAAGTGAGAAGTCAATTGAAAGCGCCAGAGACCTCACTTTCTGTAACCATGATATTACAGCTATGATGGTGTCACGCTACTAAAATTCAAAAGAGCGCATGATATCTAGTACTAATGTTTTGATATTATGTTGGCATGAATGACATAATTCTGGCCTGCTACCGGTGATACTGGTACAGTGATCGATATTTTGCCTTGGAAACGGTAGATGGCTCGCCTGGCGTTCGGTATTATGGGAACAGTACTAGGTCCATTTAGCCCGGTGTCAGTAAATGTAATTGGGTGATATTCGTGTGATCATGATCTGAGCACTCCATTTATCTCTGTTTGGTATCGCGTTAACTATTTACTTGGGCGTAACAACAATGATATGTCCTATAATTTGTTGAAACTAGAGTTTAATTCCAGCATTAAAACGCATTAACTTGAGTCTTGGCTCTTTGTCAAGGAACAGGATCGATTATAAAAAGAGAGATTCTTAAACATTTAGCTAGGCAGAGAGAGAAAGAGAGAGAGAGAGAGAGAGAGAGAGAGAGAGAGAGAGAGAGAGAGAGAGAGAGAGAGAGA
>JAUEKY010107589.1:0-10427 GCA_031833965.1 Scyllaea pelagica
TCTCTCTCTCTCTCTCTCTCTCTCTCTCTCTCTCTCACACACACACACACACACACACACACACATACCCATTCTTTTCTTTATTTCTATTCCTCTTTTACTTTTGCTGTGGAAATCAGGATTAAGCTGTGATCACCTTATTTATATTCTGGGAAAAATTAGATTTCAGAATAAAAAGCTACTTATCTCTATATTTTCTAACAGAGTAACCCCCTTTATTATCAGTTTGAAGCAGGCTTAATTACCATCTTTGCATAAAAGCCTTAAGAAAATTTTGATATTTATGTGAGTGAGGAAACTAATTCCATATCTTTGCAGCTACCTTAAAACTGAGAGGAATAAGGGGAATTATGCATAACATTTACTTATGCCAACCATTACAGCCAAAATGGCTTCCCATTGCACTTCTTTTCTTTTATCTTTGCAATTTCATCCACCCTTCTCTCATTTAATTTTGAGTGAGTTAGGGGAATCACTGATTTTAGAGGGACAATAAAAAAAAGTTCGGATGGAGGATGGTGGGTTGCCAATGTTGAGCTCCCAAGTATTATCCCAGGTGATATCATCTGCAATAATTTTTAAAAGTCCTTTGGGTTAAAATTTATTGAGCAACCTTGTCAAACTTTTCACATTGAAAGACATGCTGAGGATGATTGTAATAGCTATCATAGCAAGTATCATAACTTTCCATTTGTCCCCAATATGATTAATCTTAAGTCTTAATCTTACCTTTCTTTTAAGGTATAATTCATGATACTGATTACTTCTCTCCGTTCCAGTATGAACCGTCTAAATGCACTGCCCCGTGGTTTTGGTGCTTGCCCCATGCTGGAGGTTTTGGACTTGACTTACAATAATCTTAGTGAAAACAGCCTTCCCGCAAATTTCTTCTGCCTGGGTAAGCGTGTGTTAACACACATAAAAAGAGATTTCAAACTCTCTTTCATTATGGAGGATCTTACTCAAGTTTCTATTTACTCTATTTTTTATTCCATGCTTGTGGAGACAATTGAGCCCTGAAAAGAATGATTAAAAGATTTCCCCTATAGTGTTGTAAATTGTTGGATCTTTTATATCTCCAGTTTTTTCAAAGTAATGAATAGCCCTGTATTTGGATTGGGGGATTTGTCATTTTGTGAAGATTTTGAAGAAATTTCAAAGGAAAAAGCAAAATTAAAAAATATACTGACATCATATATACACTTGATCCTATATATTTCTCCTCAGATTTGGCCTTTGGGTGAAGGAAATGTAGTTTATCTTATTTATACTTGTACTAGTTGTATGAATAATTTATCTATTAATTTTAAGTACATATATCATATGAACATATTTTATATAGTTTTAGTAAATCTGTGTGAAATTGCATGCTGATTTCTTTTCTTAAATGATTGATGGATTATCACTTATTCTATAATCTACAAATTTTTATGTCGGTAATGATTGATGGATTATCACTTAATCTATAAACTACAATATTTCATGTCGGTAAGCCAATTTCCCTGGCTAGCTGAATAAACTGGATTTGTGGTCTAGTGGTAGACTCTGGGGCTTGTGATCATGAGGCTGTGGTTCAATACCTGTTAAAGTAGATGCAAAGTAAAGTCCTTTGAAAAGGCTCTTTACTATTATTTTTCCTACTCCAGTCAGGTGTGAATGAGTACCTGACCATTCACAGCATTGTCTCAGTCCTAAAAAAAGGATTTAGTGCCTTGCAGGCTGCATGTCTCATTACATTTGTTTCATGTTGCTGTCGTTGGGAACCCATGTAAAGCACTTATTTGAGCATATATTTAGTGGATATTGCACTGTATAAAAAACATTTAAAAGCTCACCTTTTCTAATTCTAATTTGACTTGTGGATCAAAGAAAAAAATTTTACCTTGTAGACGTGGTTTGAGGCTAGAGGCAGAGAAATAGCTTTGAGTTTTAGTACAGTACATGCAAGCTTCAAGCACTCCACTATGAAGCATGCTTCGAACTCAAGCAGGCTATGCCGGTCTTACCTAATTTTTCCTTTATCAACTGTACACCTTCAAGCACAGTGACTTTGGCTTCAAGCTCACTTTATTACTAGGCAGTAGCTTATTCTGAGGGTTGTTGCCCACTCTGTTTCACAACAAAAGTGGGAGTGTAGCTGTGAAGGGGCAGAAAGGGCGAATGAGATAGATATGAGAGAAATTTTCTTCAGCATCAAGCACGCTTAGGCCTCCTGCTAATTACTGTGCTTAAAGCCAGAGTGTACCATGATTTGTTATTGCTGTTGCAGTTTGTCCTTCATTGTTTTCTTTTCTTCCCCAGATACTTTAAGAGCTATGTACCTTGGAGACAATGACTTTGAGGTTCTACCACCCGAAATCGGTCGTTTAAAAAACTTGCAAGTTGTAAGTCCTGGGATTCTAACTCGCACTTTCAATGTCTCTCTGTCTGTCTGTCTGTCTGTCTGTCTGTATCTATCTCTCTCTCTCTATTTCTCTCTCTCTCTCTCCCAAAAACCATGTACATGTTGCTTAAGGCCAATGTCTCAGACTGTGTCTTTGATCCACAGACAGCTTGATGCAGTCCAAGAAAAGGGCAATGAGGTGCATGTAGGGACATTTTTTTTCTTTGTATTATCTTATTAGCTGTGTCTAGAGTGCTCAACCCAATAGACCCTTATCTTGAATTGAAAATGATTTTGATACCTCTCTGTATAAAGCTCAGTTTTCCACAAGCATAGTAGCATTTGTAGCAGTAGCACAAGATTATCTGCAACGTAAGCAGTTTTTGAATCATAGTATTTTTACTTCATTTCTGGTTTGTTTTTTATTCATTTATTGCATAAAATTTTTTTTTTTTGTTAAAGTTTGTGTCTGCTGCTTCAAACTCAAGTAGAGGATAATGAATATTTGTATTTGTCGAGGGTTTTACTTTATCATTGTTAGTTCCCTTACTATTGTTTGAATCAGTCAGTTGATTTGAAAGTATGCACCTTCTGTATCCTCTTTATTGCACCATCTTTTAACTAAGCCTTATCATGTTTGAATGTTGTATTTTTAAATCTTAGAATCTTAAAAGTAGATTATTTTTATGTAAGAGCTATTCATTGTTGCCATTACCATCAGGGTTATTTTTACTTCTCTTGTTTCCAGACATTGATTATTGATTGCTCAATGTTTCAATAACCTTTTATTTTTCACCAGCTTGTTTTGAGGGAAAATGATCTCATCAGTATACCCAGTGAAATCGGAGAACTCATCCGCTTAAGGGAGCTCCACATTCAAGGAAACAGACTCACAGTGCTGCCTCCTGAAATAGGTAAGCTACACACTTGTGAAGATAGTTTAAACAGCATTTACGTGTCACATTTTCCTTCAAGCTAAGAGCTTAAATGTCTCACTGCTCTTTTAATTCGACTGTAAGGGATTCTATGAGGGATTACATTCTGTCTGATGGTCCTGCCTGCTTTTACAAGATGAATACTAATGGTGTGTTTTGTAGGAATGAGATAAGTTGAGATATTCAGGCTTGTAGACAGCATCATGAATCATAAATTTGTCTTGTGCAAGAGGGAATTTGTAGTAATTGGATCAGTGTTTATCCGTTCTTGATGAAAGGTGATGGATATATACAGGAAAATTCATGCAGCATCTCATTTGGAAATAATGTTGTATAGAGATATCAACTTGTCGGTAAAAGCTATATTTGACAACTTTATTTTGATTGAGTTTTTGCCAATTGCAGGATTGCCAACTGTCCCTATTTTGAAGGCTTATCCCTATTTTATATTTTGAGATTGCATCTTTTTATTCCAACAAATATTTACCAAAAACAAAAGTTGAAGAAATACAAAAGAGCATGGAACAGTTGACATTCCAGCAAGGAGAGGTCTGTCTTACTACTCTAAAAGAGATAAAAGTTTCAGCTTCATTTTGTGCCCCTGAGCCCCATTTCATTACCAGTCTTCGCCTCCCATGCCCTACATATCCCTACATCCAACTTGAATTGGTTTGCAGCTCTGCAATTGTATTTTTTACTCCTTTTCTTCATAGTTCTCTTTACACTGAACTGAACACATATTCATTCAATAGTCAATATTCCATGCTATATGACATTTGCTGTAGCCCGCTGTGTTTCCGTAGAGACTAATTTGTGGAGTTTCTCTTCCAGGCAACCTTGATCTTGTGGGTACCAAACAAGTTTTCAAGGCAGACAATAATCCCTGGGTGACTCCCATAGCTGACCAGTTTCAACTTGGAATCTCTCATGTGTTTGACTACGTCCGATCAGATACCTACAAATTGTAAGACATCATTTTGAACTTTTAACCCCACCCTAAGTATAACATTAAACACTTTACATGGTAAGGGATCAAGAGAAATTAGGTCCTTGTTCTAAAGCAAAAAAAACCCAAAAAACAAACATTTTTCTGAAGACTAGATTGTAAATTAACATTTATCCACATAAAGGAATTATCAAAAGAAAAAAAAATTCTTAGATTCTTAAAAAGCTTTACAGTATTTGCTGCAATTTGTAGTGAAATTGTTTTGTTTTATGACGTATACCTATAACATTTCATAAACAAAATATGGGATGGGGGTTAGTGAAAAGAATTATAAAACAGAAAAAATATTTAATTCATTTCTTTTTTTTGGTAAACAACACATTTCAAATCCTAATGCACTTTGATAGAAATTGTTATGCAGTGTCTTTTAGTTTTACATTTACAAAGATGGATACTGTGGAGCTCACACCTGAAAACTGATTCTGTTGGTCTACCTGTAGTGTTTAAAATTTTTTTTTTTTTTACTGAGATATGTTACATTCATAAACTAACAGGGCTTTTTCACAAATATGACCACTATTTTGTTTGAGAGATAAAGCAGTGATTTGATGCCATCATAGCTTAACTTCCTATTTGGCTCATACTCATATACAGTTGAACTTTATATGAAGCTAAAGTGCACCTTGTACTTTTACTTTGGATCAGACAGCGTTGTAGTGGGTCATTTGCTGAGTTGAATTGAGTATTTGATGATGCTGATTTTTTCTTCATGCTGCTTTCCTGTCATATCTCCAGGCAGTTGCCTTAATGGCTTAGACTCTGGATGATAATGTTAGTCTATGATAGGCCGTCATTTCTGGGTTGGATGCAAGAGGGAAGATAGAATAGAAGACAAAGTAGATTGATGAGTTGATTGAATTCCTGTCTGGAACTAATATGTGGAGGTAAACTAAGCCATTGCACTACCTATTGATTTATTTGATTTATTTGAATCATAAAGGATGACTGGCTTTAGAGGTTATTGCTTTAGTTAACCCAATTCTAATTTTTGCATAGTAAAAAAAAAAAAAAAGAAAACCAGATGATCTTTTCAGCACTTCTATGCTGTTTTTTTTTTTTCAAATCTTTGCTGTTTTTGTTTTTTTGATGCAAATTTTATTGATTTTCAAGAGTGATCAATCAATTTCCTGATGCTGTCAATGGCATCTGATGATATATTTTGATCTCTTGCCTAGTGATGTTCTGCCACATTAGACAGACTTCTTATAAGTTATCCTAGGCATGAACTGCACTTTGTTTTGCCTTTCCAAACTTAGTGCCATTGGGTAATCACCTACTTGTTATTTGTTCAATAGATCCACGCTTTTTTTCTGTAAGTGTCTTTGGCTACAATTAGATAGGCCAATATGCTTTCCTTTATTGATGGTGGGACTAAATTTGATTACAATGACGAGTGTTGGGTGATTGATTTAATGCATGCAACAAAAACATTTTCTTGCCTACTAGAAGTATGCACGTTTTGAATATGAGAACAGTCTTGTAATCTTAGTCTTTGATAATTCTTTGCCAAGACATAGAGTGTTGAAATGGCCTGGCTGTCACTCACGCACACTTCCAAATGTTCAGTCTACTTGACTGATGCTGTTGGCTCAAGTGAATGAATGTCTGCTTTGAAACCAGTGGGTTGGGTGTTAAATCCTTGGCAATGTCACACTCAAGATGTAAATATTGGCAGTTTAGTAGTTATCCTGCCTGGCATTCTGTATTGCAAGTGTAAGAATACTGCTAAGTCTGGTTAGCCCGGTGGCCCTGTAATGTACTTCGGTGAGATATTTGAGTCGGCCCTCCTTCTATCTCTGAGTGACTGTGTGTTAACTTGTCCAGAGTGCTGTGCCTGTCACTATTATGTGAATTATAACAAGCTGCTATGGGATTAAAAACCAACATATTAAAATGTTTTTTTGTCTGCTTGACCACTACAGAATCAATGATACACTATACTTATATTTGATCACGGTTTTTTTTCTTGCATTATGATTAATTATCTATGAATTGCTCCATCTTTCCCTTCTCAGTTTGTTCAGCCGCAAGATGTCAGCAGAAACCAGCCCTCCACCAAAGACAAATGATAAGAGTAAAAAGATCAGCAGGCTCAAGAAATAACTTACTCCACTCTAGACCAGAATTTGAAGATGATTTGGCAGATATTTTCAACCATAGATAGAATTTGATGGACATCTGCCCTAAGTAATCAGATGTTTTGGGTTTGTAAAATTACTTTACCTATTTACATTGCTGTTTGTTGCTTGATAAAACCCCAATCTGGTTTCCAAAACTGATCACCATTACTTTTGAATAGCTTAAATGAGAGTTGATGTTGCTAATAACTTGCAATTACATGTTTAATTAGTGTCTAGTCATCTCCACATTATACGGAAATACTTTTAGAATAGCAAATTCAATTTCCCTCTTAGATCTGAGCTGATAACCCTCTTCTCTCTCTCCACTGCATTTTCTTGTTTTTGTAATTGAAGATAACACTTGTTGTATATTATAAGATACATTGAAGCAGTTGCTTTTGAAAGCAATTATTAGTATTGCATGAAATAAAAATCCAGTCCGACTTGTATTGTATGATTGTATTCATATTTACTTTTGCATATGGATATGGCGAAATGGAATATCAGAATTATTATCTTATGCCTTAAAGTGGCCCAGATCTTTCTATTACTATGACTTTGAATTATGAATTTTATCTTAACCCATTCTTGGATGTCATTTTACTGAGTTTTAGTGTGACTCAATTTGGCTGTGTATATTACTGCAGGACGGGGCAGGAAAAGAGTCGACATTTTGAAGTTCCGAAGACTTCAAATTTTTACTTTTGGTTTGCAATGATTTTGATTATGAAAAAGTTTGAACTTTTATAATGAGATTTTTTTGTCAAATGAAATAAGGGAACTCACTGCAATAATCTTATATGCAAGCCTCACCCCTATTACTTTCATGATTTAGTCACTTGCTCTTGGCCCATTAAGTTGAAAACTTTGTATCACCATTTACATCTTATATGATGCAGTGGTGAGTTTTCTGGCTAATCAAATAACAATGTCCACTGTACCCTATCTTTCTCTCTCTCACTCCCTCCTGCACCCCTCTGCCTTCATCACATTTGCCAAATTTTTCTTCCCTAAGTTGCTCTACTTTTGCTTTATGATGTAATCATAGGTTTTGTTTTCTCATGAACTGCCCTCGCAATTTCAGAAATTAAAAGATAGGAATTTCTATTCAGAGGTAGGACTTTTTTGTAGGTCTCTACAGCATCAATGACTCAAAAGTCAAGTGAATTTGGGATATAATGAGTGCAACACAGCATCTGTAGATTGCATTGTTGGTTTTAAATTCATAATTTTAATCTTTTTATTGGCTTTGTTAAGATTTTTTTTAAAGAGCGAGTGAGAAGAAATAAAATTGCACTTAGGCTGTGGAAGAAAATGTAGCACCTTATTCCTCAAATTTAGATAGTGTAGGGTCGTTTGGAAAAAGGGGGCTGGGAATGAATGAAGGGTGGAGGGTGTGGGGGGTGGAGGAGAAGCGGCACATGCTCTAAAATATGGAGAGATTCAATTTTGTATTTTTCTACTGGTTTCTCTTATTTCTTTATTTTCAGTTGCATGAGTAGTTCCAACGCCCAGCACCCCTTTACTTTGGGTTATCTCTAACTCAAAAGAATTATGCTGTGCTTGTACTATGGAGTGTTGAATGTGAGAAATAGAAGAGTAATTATGAGAGTGAGTGTTCTCCAGGCAATAGAGTAAATGATTGGTAGTGTCAATTTTATCAACACAATGGGTCTTCTTTTAATTTCAATGGTGCTATTAGTGTTATCACCATAATCATACGAAATGGTGTTTCATCGTAGCCAATGTGTAGACTGAGTTGCAATATTAGATTGTTGTGTAGAATGATATTAGAATGTTAATGATTATCATTATTGCATGCAAGTAAAAAATCCCAAACTTATACTTTTTAAAGATTGTATCATTCTTGTATAAATCTCTCACTAGTATTGTTGTATTATATTTATTAAAACCAAACTCATATATTTATACCTTACACTTTCTTTGTGCCTTTGTTACTGTTCTTATATAATAAATTCGCATCAGTTTTCTACAAGTATTTTAGTTGAATTCGCTTCAATTCTCTGTTCTGATGTGTATACATATTCTCACAATAGTTCTAGTAATATACTTTATAGGTAAAAGCATGCTGAAAAACAGTTAACATGTTTTAACTGAAAACAGTTAAAATGAAAAAAGTGCTAAACCAAAAAGAATCAAAGTATTTGTTTATCTGCCTGCGTACCTTCATGTGAATTTACAGTGGATGGGGAAAAGGGGCAGGGGGAGGGTGGATGTTTGACATCTTTGAAAACAATCATCCCCCTAGTCATCTCATGCCCCTGCCCCCTCCTATCACTGCCAAACGCAAACACCCTGACCAGCCTTTTCCACCCACCCTACTTGATAAGCACGAAATATTGAAAAAAAGACTGATTTTTCCAAAACATTTAAAAAAGGACTGATTTTTCTTTACTATCTTTAAACCAAAATACTGTACCTTTAAAGTGAAATGCTAACCTAAGTCCCTTCAATTTCGATTGAAACATGTTTAAACCAAGATTGAAGGGTCCGAAGACAATGGACCTTTATTGGTCATATCACCTCTGTACATGTTAACATGCTACTCAACACGAATATTTCACCCAGTCATATTATTATACTGTTATTGGGCCGACCAGTCTTGGCACTTTTCCCATTATACCAAATGCCAGCTGCTAGAAAACTGTTTTTTACAGCTTGGGTATGTCATGGCCTTGGGTTGAACCCATGACCTACAGGTTCCAAGGTGGATGTTCAACCTCTTGAGCCATCGGTGCCAGTTTGGTATTTTGGGAACACCACTAACGCTGGTTGGCCCAGCCTCAGTACAATGACAGAGTGAGATAATTCCTTGATTTGCCCAGAAAGCAAAGGGTAAACTATTTCAGTGTCGGTAGAAGCTGCGTTGGATGTTTTTCTGACTGTTTGGGGGCGCCGACATGGCCTAAATTGCGCTGATAGTACCGAAAAACCCTCAAGAAACAAACAAATTTCAATTTCAGTGTCAAACTCAAGAGCGACTGAAACTTCAGGCATTGAAACCTTAAAGTTAAAGACATGATGAATATGTCAATCTAAAGCAAATTTATCCTGCAAAATAGAAGGATGTCTTTTATCACATGTTGTGTCTTTAAACAAATAAGGTCAAGATGAAAACATTATTGAACAGTGACCAAAATTTGTGAACATCAAACAGCTATTCCATGCTGTCAGCCTTTCCAAATGGATTCCTCCAGCCAGAAAACTTAGCATCATTACAATAAGCTAAGTGGTGATAATTCTCTAATTTATTGTTATCCCTCATCAATGCTGCCATTTTTAAAAATTGAAAGGCAATAACAGACATATTATGAAGTCTATTGGAGATATCATTATCTCAGTTGGTGTGGGGTTCATCTTTATTCCAATGCTTCTGTTATGGTGCATCAGTAGTGTAACATCATTTTTTTTTTTTCATGGGAAGTAAAAATACCCACATGCCTTGATAACAGCAAAACTGGAAGCCGCAACCTTCCTGCAGTTACTGCCTTTCACTTTGAAACGGCAGAATGTACATAACAATGGAGGAATGCAATCTCAAATCAAATTCATTTACACACACTGCTCCTTTACTCTATCATCTCAGGGCTAGACTTTTTCTTTCAAATGATTCCTCATTAAAACAGCGTTCTTCTCTTTCTTTACTTTGAGTTGGGCAATCCCCTCAAACTTTCTTCACAAAAAAGTTGACAGGAAAAATGAATAAAAAACAATTGTAAAATAGCAAAGATTTAAAATGTCATTCAAATTTATTTATTTCACAATATTTGATAATGATGAAAAATTCTCTTGCCCTTTCTCCCTCACATAAAGCATATCTCTCTCTCTCTCTCTCTCTCTCTCTCTCTCTCTCTCTCTCTCTCTCTCTCTCTCTGTCTCTCTCTCTCTATATCTCTCTCTCTCTCTCTCTCTCTCTCTCTCTCTCTCTCTCTCTCTCTCTCTCTCTCTCTCTCTCTCTCTCT
>JAUEKY010107700.1:0-16752 GCA_031833965.1 Scyllaea pelagica
AAAAGGTCACAGTGGGCTGATCACCTGCTTGGCTTAATGGCATGATCCAGAGAAATTCCTACTCATAAGAGTCGGCCCTACACTGCAATGGTAAAAAGGGTACTTGATGATGAAACGATGATGAGTAGTCCTATAGTAATAACTAAAACAAAATAACAAAATAAAACAGGGAAACCCAGCTGCAGATTAAGGGGGGACAGGGGTGGGAAAATTGTTGATTTTGGTCAAGTGTGGGAATTTGTTTTTATTATGTCAATTGTTTATCAATATTGTAATTAACAGCCTGTATCAATTTCAGAACATTTTTTAACTCCTAGATACTCTAGAAGGGCAGTAACTAAACAGTTTTTAGTGACTTCTAGAAACTCTAGCGGTTTTTCTGAGAATGTAAAATTCAGCCAACCTTACATCACTATATTTTCAAAATTTTAGGGAATGATTAACTTCAAAGCACCAAACTTGTAATACACCAAGTCAGAAAAATTTGGGAGGTACTCAACTAGGTGACATATTGCTGCAGGTTATAGTTCTTGTTTTATGTTGAAAGTCAAAACTTTAAGAAAAAATTGGCAATTTTCAAAAACCTTGATTTCAATCTTTCACTTGAAACAGAAAGAAAGTATTTTTCTTTGTCTAAACTAAGTATACACGCTTTCAAAACTGGGAAATATTCTTAATTTTTGAAAATTTTAAGATTCTTGTAAAGTTTGTTCATTTTTAATATGGCTGCAGTTTCCATAGCAACCAATAGTTTTTTTCCCTCAACTCCGCTCTGAGTTCCAATGTATGACATGTCCAAAGGGTTTCACCCTAGAAAAAGTATTAAGGAAAATAGGTTTTCTCAGTAGCATCCCCCCTTCAATGATGGTGACAATAAGGTCAATGATAATAACACTAATGAATTCAATAAAAATAATTTTGAAAATAATATCAGTCATCATCATTGCGTTCAAATCAATCACAACATAACAACCATGATGAAGACAATAGTAATGATAATGTTATCTACCAGTTAAGATCTATCACTACTGATTCTTTTAGCTAAGTCCATAAATCATAATCCTTTTTTTTCTTTGAACTGTATAATGTAATGTCATTATGTGCATGAGGGTTGTATGGATGGTTGTGTCTATTTGCCATCATAAAGCGCTTTAAGCTTATTAAAAAAAAGCGCTAAACAAATACAATCATTATTGTTGTTATCATTATTATCAAGGCATAATGTCATACAATACCTCATCATAGATGTCATCATTGTCTGTAAAATCCCCCTTCTTCCTCGGCAGTATATGGACATGCACATGCTGAAAGTTAAAAAAATAAATGAACACATGATAGAATTCAGACAATATTTGTTTACAGCACATTGTGAATTTTCTCTCCTACTACCTTCTTCACTGGAAGCATACATAATTCTATTCCTGGAAAGCATTCAAACGTTACACTCATCCCTCAGCATACTACCTGTTAAGTATGATTAATGTTCATCTCTAATACTGTACCAAAAGTAACTACATAAAATAAAAGGCCTGTTCTACACTCTCAACTCAATGTTGAGCTATGATGGCAATAGGATTGAAATCGCAAACTTTTGATTCAATGACCCAGAAGTCTAACCATTTTAGATTAATTTCTAAGCTCTTAGGTCTTGAAAAAAGATATTGATAATGAATTTCAAATAACATAAAGTGATGATTACAACAGTTGCATTTTTTAGGGGAAAGCAACAAGCCTGAAAAAAAAATCATTTCATATTAAATCATACATCCATTTTATATCAATTAAACATCTCAAGCTATGTCAGCAGCTGTGATAGGACTTCAGTAGAGATAAAAAATTGATAAAAAAAATCAATGCAATTTCTGTTTGCATGAAATAAATATTTCTGGACGAACCTTCACAGTCTGGCCAGCCTCTGGTCCATCTTGGACAGCCACGGTCATTGAAGTAGCTCCAAAGTGTTTCTTGACCACCTCAGACACTCTCTGTACTGTCACAAACAAGTCAGTGACTTCCGCAGGACTTAGATCATTCATATGCACCACCGGACGGAGAGGAATCACCATGGTATCTAAGCATTGGATGTTAAGGAGGAGCATTGATGGAAACTGTTAAGTCTAGCAGTTTCATTTCATTTCATTATCAAGTACCCTGTTACCATTATAGTGTAAGGCTGCCTCCTATTAAGAAGGAATTTCTCTGTATCTTAAGCCAAGCAGGTAATCAGCCCACTGTGACCTTTTGGTGGTAGTGGTGGGATTTCAATTTTGCCCGGACAGCGGCCAAGCGGCCTACTTTTTTCGATTTCCAACTACCAAGGGTTCAAGTCTGTCTGGCGGACAAAAATCACAAGCGATTTTTATTGCTAAAAACCCAAGAAAAACCCCGTATGACAATCCCCTGATCCCTACGACATCGGTAGGTGGGATCTAAAGCCTAGTCCTATCAGAGACGGACGGTAAACTTCGAAGTCCCGTGTGCACACTGTGAACCCTTGACAGTTGGAAATCAACAGAGCAGGCCACAAGGTCGCTGTCCAGGCAAAATTGAAATCCTACCACAACCAACAAAAGGTCACATTGGGCTGATCACCTGCTTGGCTGAATAATATGATCCAGAGAAATTTCATCTCAATAAGAGTCGGCCGTACTCTGTAACGGTTAAAAGGTACTGAATAATGAAATGAAATGATGAATGTGGAGGTATGGGACTGAAACAGGAGCAAAAGTGAATTGGACTGAAAATTCACGCTAGTAAGACTTCGAATGTAAAAGAAATCCTGCAAGATGTGGAGAAAAGTCTCATTTATGCGAGCAGGATACAGAACATGGAACAATTTTACGAAAATGTCCTGAAAAATGCAGGAGGATAAGAGGCAAGTCTATATTAATGGCAAACACAACCAGTACCATTGTCAGGAAAATAAAACAAGCAAGGGTATTAAATTCAGCAAAAATTTCCTGCATCGCTTGAAAAATCTGACAATCTTTGACCCCTGGATCCACAAACTACCGGTTCCAAAGCAGATGCTCAACAATTTGGCTAATGATGCTGGTCATGTGTAATCAGACAATATTGATGGTGACATGATTAAAAAAAAAATGGAATAGTCTTTCTCAAAATTATCTCAATCTTAATAAGAAACATGAAATAAGTTCAAAGGATACGTCCATCTAATACAGGCTTGATGTTGACCACTGCATATGACAAGTTTGTTCTCAAGAACACTTGTGATGATGATATCTTTACATGGCCAAATTGATAGATTGCTTGATCATCAATGTTCACTGACAGAAAGAAAAAAAAGACATTGCTCAGGCCTATAAAGAAAATAAAAATGTAAAAAACGTTCTGACAAGAATAAAGTGTAAGTTTCCTATAAAAATAGAATCAGGTCCAGTCCAGTAAAATTTATCATTATATACAAATGTCAATAGCGGAAGTGAGGTTTCTTTATTACTAATGATATATAAGGAAAGATTTGGGGCCTTACCACTATTAAAAGGGTGCTTTAATATCACTGGTTTCTCCAGCCTCTTAGTTTAGGATGCCCATCTGAGGGGGCCCCTTTCTATCACAGCTGAGACATCCAGCTGATACTCAACGGAGATATTGCAGTTTCAACTTTTGTTTTTGTTGTTGTTTGGTTGACGTCTAAACTTCCAGTTAAGAAGTTATGTAGCTTCTATTTCCAAAATGGATGTGATATAAGCTCGGAAATTTTATTCCAGAAATTCCAGAGGAAAATTCAGAGCTGTCTAAATTGCGAAATTTGATTCTTTGAACAGTACGAGCAGTAAATAGCAGATGATGCTTATTTCCCAAACTAGGGTTTTACGGCCTTATCAACGCAATTTAGGCCATATCAGCGCCCACAAAAAGTCAGAAAAACATCCCAACACAGCTTCCACAGGTCAGAGCACTACAAATATTTTAAAGGTTTAGTGTAACTATACAATTGATCGTTTTTCTAGATAAAAATAATGTTAATCTACGAGTACTATAAACATCAAAAGCGCAGCTGTACAGTAAATATTGAGTGAAAAGAACTTTGGGAAGACAGCATCTCCGGCAATCCCAAGAAATAGATGAATTTGTGCAGCCGGACCTGCACAGAAATACCGCTTCAGAAAGTAGAGCAGAAAGAAGGTGGGATCACTAAAAAATGCCTGTTTCCCAGACTGGTTAAGATTATTTAGATTCTTACATTTGTTACATTAGGTTCAAAAGTTTTGTTTCCTTTAAAAAATGTATTGCATGTCGTTCCAACTTGGGCCTTAAAGATCCTACATGTCCCTGCAGGAGTAATGGTTACCCCTGGCAGGGCTAAATGAAGGACATTATCCGGATATGCCTCACTGTAAGGCTTATCTTGAAGCTGAGGATAAAATGTGGAGATAGAATCTAAATATAATATAAAGAGGGAGGCAAAATAAAACAGAACAACTGGGGGAAATTCATAGATTAAAAAATTCTGAAAATCAGAGATACTCTAAAAAATTTACATATCAGCAAATTTCATTCTTAACAAAATAAGGAAAAGATGGGAAAACACAAGATTACTCACCACAGGACGAAGCGTTGTCAGTGAAAGCATTGTATAAATCTGTCCTTCGATGTGCTGCCACTGGCATGTCTGTGCGCACTTTATTCACCAAAGACAAATCCACCTCAGCCAAGCAAAGACCTTCCCCCTCTGAGCACTGGGCTATCACTGCTCCCCATGGATCTACCACCTTTTTCAGAGAGAAATGTATGCAGCAAGTCATTATTCCCTCTTATCTAAAATGTGTGCAAACAAATAGTGTAGTAAAGAGAAATATGCTTCAACCAAAAATGGCTAAAGCAAAAAAAGAAACCTTAATCCAAAAACAATAAAAGCATTTCTTTATTTATTTATTAACTCTATATCAAGAAAATATGCATTTTTACACTGAAATACGCTTAAACTAAATAAAAACTCAGGTCCCTTTAATTTCCGTTTAAAAGTGTTTCATTGGAGTTATTCTTATTCCTGGAAAAACAGAATTATGGGGGCTTTAATGGGGTCAGAGCACTTCCAACACTAAAAAGGTGAACACTTCTCAGTGTATGATTTCAAATTCTTTCATTCCTCATCCTAACAGATCCCTAGCCCCACAGCTAAAGTCAGATTCAATCCATCTCTTCTTGAATCATCGTATTCCTAGTGTCACTGATTCCTAGTCCAAATTACTCTGTCCCAGCTAGGTATTAGTGTATTTAGGTTCACTGAAAAAAACATGTTCCATCAGCATTTTACAGGTTGTTAGAAGAAAGTCTGCAGAATGACATGATAAAAGATAAGATTTGAGAAACTCAAATAAGAAAATAAAAAATATTAAAAAAATATTAAATTCTCTGACTCTAATGTAGTAAATCTGAAATCATGTTCTTTATACAGTTTAAAATATTTCATAATTCTATCAAAATAGAGCAGAAAGAGGGAAAAAAAAAGGAATATACCATAGCATGACCATATGAAGTCCTTTTCTCATTGTGTTTCCCAGTCTGAGCAGCTGCTATGACATAGCACTGTGTCTCAATGGCTCTTGCTCGCAACAAGGTCTGAAACAACACACGAAATAACACCAAATCTGTAATTCAAAGGGTGGGCTTTAAGACAGGGTGAGTTTGAATAAAGTATGATATCCACTAAATGTAATTGAACTGCTTTGCAATAGGTCTTAAGCCAAAAGCAAAACAAAATATCTAGGACATGCAAACTGTAAGGCGCTAATACATTTGTTATTTCATTTTGGACAGGGGCAAAGCTGATAAAAGCCAGGTAAATGTTGTCACTTGAATGGTGTCACAATTGTTTTCCCTCTACACGTCATTTGTAATAAAAAAAACGTATTCACTTAGCGACCCTTTTTTTCTCTGTAACAACATTTTCTTAGGTCCTGACGTCATCATAGGGAAGTTGCATTGAATGTCTTAATCATTGAAAGAAAAAATAATTTTCAGAGAGAGCTTTAGTTGCTCTCTGTTTATCAAGACTGTTAGTACTCTAAGTATCATGGAAGCTAAAAAATTCTAAATAAAGAGATCCTTCCATGAAAATATAAACAATAGTGTATCGCGTCTTTCATTCTATCAAAAGTTATTCTTAATATCTCCAAGTCCAGTGAGTATGCAACACTCCAGTTTTATCTCTGCCATTTCAAATTGAAAGGCGGTAATTAACATATTGTGTGATCTACTGGAGATGTCATTATCTCAGTTGATGTGGGGTTCATCTTTATCCCAATACTCCTGTTAAGGTGCATCAATAGTGTGATATCAGTCATCTATGTCCGTAGGAAATAAAAAAAAATGTGTTTGCCTTGATAATGGCAAAACTGGGAGCTGCAACCGGGCGACAGTTATTGCCTTTCATTTTAAAATGGCAGATCCAGTCCCTACCTCCCAGTGAGCCATGCCAGTGACCTGAGTGAAGGCCGAAGGGTAGGCAATCAAGTTGGCCCCTTGATTCCTAAGAGTCAAGGCAAGTTCAGGAAACCTCAAATCATAGCACTGAAAACAAGAGTAAAATCATTGAATGTAATATGTAATTTCTAAATGATGTTTTATCATCGAACATAATAGTTACATATTATAATAGTGATAGAATTGACAATGTTGAAAAGAGAAAAAAATCATGCTTTGAGAGTAATGAAAAAATTATTCTCTACAATCTCTTCTGAGAGTGATAACGACAAGCTTGAATCAAATCTGAGACTTAATGTGAAAGAAGTAGTTGCACACTACTACTTGAGAGTTTGGAAAATATTTTAAGGTTAGTAATATCAAATCTTTTTTTTTTAATGCACAAAAATAAAAAGCAGAATCCTTTTCTAAACAGACTGAACTTTTCCCTGTGAACATTTATCTATAAACTCAGCTAATGCATCAAAGTTATCTAAGCTTTCTTCTGTTGGGTAATAGAGGATTTCAAAGGCGCTGGTGTAGCACACCATTCACAAAGTGAAAGTGAAATACATTCTAAAGGAAAAATTGATCACTGAATAGTCAAAGGTCATTAAACTAAATATTGTTGCCTTCCTTCTTTCAATCTATTCTGCCTTCTTCTTCACATATTACTTTTTTTCCTTCTCATTATTCTCTTTTCTTATTTTGCTCCTAGATGTGTTTATCATTTCCCTTATCCGGTTGATAGCAAAGTTGAAATTTCTGGTGTTGTGTTTATAGAGTAGTATGGAAAGAGTGAATTTATATTCACTTTTAAGCTAAAAAAACAAAACTTTCCTATTTTCATTGTATAATGAACTATGTCTATAGATATCTTTATCCAGGCATAAAAGTATTCTTATAAAAAATCCAGTTTTATGAGTCCAACAGCAAATGGTAAAGAAGCAATTTACGTCTCACATCAATTCAACATATGTTACAAACTTAGCAGATGTTATATTCATTAACACATGAAATAAAGCAATCGAGAAAAATACTTCGGAAGACATGATTACTGCGAAAGAAAAAGTTAATTCTCTTTCATCTTATTCAAGGTCTCTCTCTGACAATGAGAGGAATGAGAAGCAAACTGATACACCATAGTAATGATAAATTACTGAACCTATACCGTTGCAAGTCCTAATTTCCCAGCAGGGCATATCACAGGGGGCAAAATTCTATCTCCAGGAATGGTGAAATCAGTCTCCATCAGGCGCACTCGGTCAGGTATGTCGAGATCAAATAAATGGGTTTTGTTGTAGGCTGCCTTGACACAACCGTCACTATCAATCACAACATGTGTGTTATAAATTCTTGTAGAATCGTGAAGTGGTGCACTGACCTGGAATTAATTTCAAAGAAGAAAAGACACAAAAAGAGTCATACATAATATAAGGTTTTAGAATGGTATATATGTTTACATATCAATAAATGCAGGCACTTGTATATACATGATGTGTCCAGTCAACAAAGTGATATCATTCCGTTGTCCAGTAGGTCTGGGCAAGTGCTGCAACTGGTACCAGTACCAGCAGTACCTTCAAGTGTCACTGAGTAATGGTACCCCATGTCTACTTCCCAAACTCAAATGATACTAGAGAGCCATGTCGTAAAAACTTACCCACTTGCCGACAGCCCAGGGACACTATGAATGCTCACTTTCATTATTGCCCCCCCCCCCAACCCTCCTTCCAACCCGACCCTTTCTTTTCTTGCTCCCTCCAGATTGCTTTGGGGGCAGAAAAAGGAGAAAACATACATCGTCCCTCTTACTGGTGGATTTCCATGTACACATTTTTCTAACATAAGCAATTCTTAAATTATATTACTACCCAACTCTAAAATTTTTTACTTTAGTATTTTTGTTTGTTGCTAGAATTGCCTCTAATGTCTTTTTTTTTTAATCAGTAGACATTTTGTATCTTTGATCCCTCCTTGGTCATAGCTGCAAAAACAACCCCTTTCCTCTCCCCCCTCCCTTTTTTTCTTTTTAAATCAACACTGGATCGCCCTCAATATTAGAATCTGTTAATATCAGTAGAGTAATCAATGGTCAGCCTCTATTTTTGTTGTTTTTTCAATGATGTTATTGCCTGGCTAAATTGGTATTCTGTGGTCAGTAATTCCATAAACTAGGAATTTTCTGATTACTCTTCACTTTTGCTACAAGGGCAGCATGACATAAGAACAAATGGTGAATGCAAGAAGTAGGTAGAGCCAAAGAAACGGGTGAAGGCGGTTAGGGCATATATGCCTATGCCAGCTGATGCAAGAGTGCAAGTGTCTGCGTTAACCACAACTGAGAGAGGCGTTGAGTGAGAGTTGATGACAGAACTATCTTCAATACAGGAACTTTGCTCATACTGGTAATGGCTGCAGTGTCAGAACGTTTCTTTGCCATGCAGAGACTTCTGCTGGTACCGGTACTGGCTGCAAAAATTAAAGGCGAAGAAAATAGTTGGAGGATAGTCTAGTGTCAGTGCTGTCAGTGATATGACAATGCCTTAAGGGTGTGTAGCCCAACCTCATTGTTTGGTGAAGTGGTTGTAGAAAGTTGACTGTGAGGTGTAAGTTTTGTCTGCTCATCAATGAGGTTGGAATTGAAGGGGCGGTTAAATTGCTGTGATTAATGGGGAATTGATGGACAATTTTGGATAAGAAATCTGTTGAAATGGAAAATGATTGCAGAAATTATACAAAAAACACAGAGGGATGAATTCATGGTGATGGCTTTGGGACAAGAGATCCTTGAAGGTGAGGATTGAAAAGACAAAGAAAATGTGTTAGACTGAAATACATAGATAACTAGCCAACTATTAATTTCATGAAATTGAAAATAATTCTTATTGCTCAAACACGTAAAAGAATGTTAAATAATTTCAATGATACAAAACTGAAATCAAAATAGGTTATGATTAAAACAAGATAATAATATTTGATGCAATGTATACATGTTGATTTACTTTTTGGTGCATCCCTCCAACAGATAACCAAATGTTGAAATTCTTGGCCGCCTTTTTACATTGTGTCATAAAAGGGCCATCTAGTGGTTCTGCCATCTCAACACTTTTCGACTTATTTTCTGCAATATAGTCGCAGGCTTCAGGAAGAAAAGCCATCTGTAAAAGGCAACAGTAAAAAGCAATGCATCTTGATTAAAAGAAAAGATTTCATGAATTCAAATAATCTGAATTGCTAATAGATATAATGAAAAGTAGTTTCTCTCAGACAGATCATTTTATTTTAAAGAAAAAAAATATCATTGAGAATCTTTTGATCCAGCGGAAAAATCCTTTCAGCAAACGGAACCTCAATAAATTGGAATTAAATCAAAATAAAACATTTAGTCTTTTTGAATGCTTGATAAAGATTGATTTTCTATTCCTTGCAAGATAAGTGAAGAAATAATCAAACAAAATGAAAATTCTGAGAAAGAAATTTCTCACTGATAAGAAACTCAATAAAATTCATAAATGATTTATCTGACTAATCTGGTAATGTATGAAATCTAGTGATATTTTTGTTTGTTTTATTTTTTATAAAAGATAAATGTATTTTGAGGTGCATAAAGTCATCCTATTATATATGATATAACATATGGATATCCAATGGATCATGATCAGAGTAAGAGATCAGAAATTGCAGTCAGATAAAGGATATTTAAAAACTAACCTTTGCCCCTCTTGCACTTGCTCTTGCCAAAAGATCCATAATAGTATTGGTATTTTTCTCTTTGTCAGACTTTGATGTCATCTGAATCACAGCAACAAGAGTTTTAGTACCATTTTGGGATGAACACTCCGGAGATGCCATATTTCTGGTTTCAGATATTTGCCAATACTTTTTTAAATTTACAATCCGTAAAACACTTGTCTTTTTAGATAGTTGTCTTGTAATAAAGAGCATTGCCTGAAATCTGAATTTCCTGAAAAAAAAGGGGTAAAATTATCATTTTACTCAATGACACGATGAACAATTAAGTGGTGTCTAAATAAGCTGTTGAGTTATTTCCACGAAATATCATCATGACCAGCCTTAATAAAACCTCAGCAAATTATGAATGTAATCTTTGTTTTTGTTTTTGTTATCAGATTCCCTTTTCTACCGGCCAAAGCCAGTGTAGGGACCCGACATAATGTTGACACCAGTATGGGTCAAAAAGTACAAACCCAATCTGATATCAAACAAAAGTCAGGAAAACTCTGAGCCAAGAGATTAAGACAAGCAGGTGGCTAGCCCACTGTGCATGAATGTAATCTACACGTCAGATATACTTTAGAATCAATCAGGAAATGCTTTTTTCTTGCTTCCAAATTCTGAATATCCATATATTGAAAAACGAGAAATTCTCAATTTGAATGTCACTTCATAGCAGAGATTTTTAAAAAAAGCAATTCATCACCCTTGATACAAGGTAATAAATGACACTTCAAGCAGTGGGAATTATTGATCAATGAAGAGTATCATGATTATTTTAGTAGGAAAGTTTGCACCAATGTACACCAAACAGGTAATATTTCTGGTCTGTGCCCTAAAGTTTCCTCTTACTCCTAGCTGTGTGCTTTCAATTTGTGCAACAAACATTCCATCACATCATGATCATCAAGACAAGATGGGTTATCTAATAGCTTCACACATTAGGTATTTCTTGGGGCAGTGCCCTTATCTATAAATATCAATGTAAGGAACTTGATTCTCATTTGACTGCACTGATGGTACGTATCTAACTGCATGGTGTGCAAGCATGGTTTTATCTTATTTTTCATCTCTTTGGAAAGATATTAAGCCAATTGCTGAACAGAACGTAGAGTTCATTTTCTTTCAGGGGGAAAAAGGGGGTTGTTAGGTGCTCAGTTTTATTAAAGATTAACTAACAAATTTGCATCTAAATATCCATCCTCACTAATTACACTTGGCTTTACACCCCTGTCCGAACTTTCATCCTCAGATGTATTTGAGTTCTTTTTAAAGCAGTTATTCCGAGACATCTCAAAATAGTGTTTCCAGGCTTTTCGGAGATTTTTCACCTGGTCTACTGTACATTAGGCTCACTCTGCACACAATCCTTCACTCACCACACTGTGGCTCACAGTTCACAGTTCTCTCATTGTTAGTTTACTTTCTTCTTTCTTTATCTTGAACCTATTTTACCTTTCGATTTAAATCTAATTTCTTCAACAGCTAACAAGATTAATTCTGATTTGTTATTCAGCGAGCTTTGAACAGAGACATAAAATCTCTTCATGGACTTTGGCTCGAATCAAAGCATGACCTCCTGTCTCTAAGATATCTGTCGGAAGACCGTGAAAAGTGGAGAGAACTCAAGAAATCGCACAGAAGATAGGAGAAGCAGAGGAGACGTCCCGATCGGATGATTAGGAGGTGAAAGACATTGAGTAAGTCAACATATAAAGAGGTAATTCCGTGAACTTAAAAAAACGATTCTTAGATTACCTTAAGTGTCCTTTGAGATTCAATTTCCTTTTCACCAGAACTTAAAAGCATTGGTCATGGTTATTGTATACAGCTGATTGTTGTTATTTTGGAGTGCGGGGTGGCAAAGGATAGAATAACATTATAGAGCAGTTTAACAGTTTACAGCCCGGTGTATGAAAATGTTACCGACAATATCGAAAGGACTCAAGGAATTTAACGAACGTTTAATTCCTTGAACGGACTAAGTCTTGACTTTTTAGACAAATTCTCTCTCTCTCTCTCTCTCTCTCTCTCTCTCTCTCTCTCTCTCTCTCTCTCTCATTTTGTGCGGCGTGCCGTCTCCTTGTTCTCGTTAAAATGAGTTGCGTTTATCGTTCATTTTCATTGATTATTCTCTTTTTTTAAATCTTAATCGAATATTTAGCCAACCTGGATAGGTATAACTCTCGGGACCTGATTTTAAACTATTCAAGAAATAATAAGCAATTCTTGGTTGTTCCCATAATGCCGATCACTAGGCGGGACAGCTGTTGAATTGCTGATTTTACGTCATGGGTATGGCGTAGTCAGGGATTGGACCCGCATTTGCCGGTTCTTGGGTGGACGCTTAGCCACTTGAGCCAACCATGCGGGTATAGCACGTTTGCGAGTTTTAGTGGTTGGCTTTTTGCGTACCCTGACTGATTGCTCTCTTTGAGTTGTTGGCTTTTTGATGAGGAGGTTTCACACAAACTATGTTTGAATATCCTCGTGTGGGTTACAGGATAGCACCACCGTGATGCCGACGTGTCGTAAGAGACGACTGCAGGACACTTTCTTTCTTTCTCTTCTTTCTTCCTCTTTCTGTCTTTTTCAGTCTCCCTTTTTCTTCTTTCTTTCTTGCTAAGACCCGTGGACGCTGCGTTAGTTGCTTTCCTGACTGTTTGCGGGCGCTAACATGGCCTAAATAGGGCCGATAGCGCCTTAAAAACTCTCAAGAAACAAACAAACAATATGTTTGAATAACGATATTCATTCTTCTTCCAAGGGTAAGACCAAAGATCGTTGGTAAAGCGGTCAGTGAGATATTCGTCTGAGTTCTCCGTTTATCTATGTGTGACAGCACGTTAACATGTCAAGGGCGCTCCGCTGGTGATATGGCATAAACAAAAATATTGGAACGGGCGTTAAACCCATTACCTTAATCGGGTTTTTAAACGGCCGAAAGCAGCGACCCTTAGATAAATCACGCACATATTATCATTATTATTCAAAGGTTGTATCCTTTTCCTCAGTCGCAGTGAACACATTCATCTTTGTTGTTTGGGTGTAGTTGATGCTGCCAAAGACTTGGATTTTCTATTCATTGCTTTTGGTGTAGCAGAAAGCCTTGGGGTTATGGCTGGCATTGATTTCTTTTTTTTTTTTTTTCTTTATCTTCGAACCCATTTTACCTTGCGGTGCAAGGTTTGCTGATTAGTTTTGGTGTAGCTGGGGGGCTTTGGTGTTTAACCCTGGGCAGCAATCGAGTCTTCAATAATGTTGGGGTCTGGATGAAGATCGAGCAGCTTTTAGAACCAAAGGTAGGTACGAGACTGCCCAATAGAGGATTCTTTTCTAAATGGTGTGCAATCAATCTTTCTTCGCGTTCTCGTGGCATAGAATCTTTAGACTTTTGCCCCTGTTGACAGTAACTGACATCCCAAACTCTTTATTGTTATCTCCGAATATTCCTTCTTTAGACATTAATGGAAATTGTATACACCCAAATGTGAATGTAAAAACCCTTGGCATTTTTTTCAAGGATGATATAAGTATGTCTCTTTACGTCAGTCAACTTTGCAAAAGTATATTTTCCAATGAAAAGGATTGCCAGGGTTCTACCTTTCATATATGATGCTATCGTTAATTAATAAGACCCTTATTACAACGCTTATTCTATCCAAACTTGATTACTGAAACTCTTTACTTGCTGGTACTCAAAACCAAGTCTTAAAACGATTGCAATATGTACAAAACAACGCTGCCAGACTGATTTTAGGAGCACGGAGATCAAGTCAAGCTACTTCTTTATTGTTTGAACTTCATTGGATACCTGTTGAAATTCAAATCAAATGCAAATTATATCCGACTGTCTATAAATGCCTTATTGGCCAGGCTCCAATCTATATTTCAGATTTGAGTAATTCTTATACACTTAAGAGATCACTATGATCATCCTCTGATCCCACAACGCTAAATTTAACAAGAAGAAATTACTCTCGCTCATTTTCATACACCGGACCCTTAGTCTAGAATGAACTGGCTACTCGTATCCGAGAGGCAATCTCCGCCCACCCTTTTACAAAAGTTTCTTAAACATTTCTTATTTTTCAAGACCTTTGAAGAATTATTAAATTGAACTCTGTATCCGCTTTGTGTATTGTAAATCCCCGTGCGTGCGTCTGTGTGTACTTTCTCTCTGTCTGTGTGTGTGTGTGTGTGTGTGTGTGTGTGTGTGTGTGTGTGTGTGTGTGTTTGTATTTGTGTTTGTGTGTGTGTATGTGTGTGCATGTGTGAACGCATAGAACATTACGGTTGTAATGCTTTTTAATCCAGCATTGACACCATTGTATCTTTTACCTTTTATGCACTACTTTGCCTACTTATCATCTGCCAAAGTTCATTCAGACTATACGATACACGTTTGAAATTATCTGTTGTAAAGCGCATTGAGCACCATGGTGGAAATTCGCTATAAAAATGCCATCCAGTATTATTATCATTATTATCTTCCCCAAAGGCCGCCTAGTCTTCAAAACATGTAAGGAAATTAACTTTGCAATAAGTAATTATGGAATTGGTTGTCTAGTGTCTCTCTGATAAATGAAGTGGGTGATGTTTTCCCCTCGAATGTCTTAAAGAGTATTTTCCCTACATGAAGAAAATCGGTGGTTGGTCACGCATGAGTGGCTGATGAGTGGCTCAAGAGATGGGGATGCATCCAGTAATCATTTTTTTCTCAGTGAGAAATTATCTTGTATGATGAAACACCAACATCCATGCTCGAACATATCAGGTGCCAGGTAGAAAAAAAATTGTCAATAGATTCCAAGTTATGCCCCTTCAAACTTCAAACCATGCAATGGGTGTAGCCACTAATACCTGCGAGGGTGTAGACTACGCGCTCATTTACACTCGATTTGAGTGATGTTTTTTTCTACGCGATTTGCTCAAGGTTGTTAATTGAAGACTGATCAATAGTTAGTGGTAGCATTTTGATAGATATTGTTGGATGGTAAGTAGATCCTGGACAAAAGGCCAGATGAAGAAACGGGCATAATATTTTTCACGGAGAAATATACAATTTTTCTCTCACAAATATGTCACAAATACACATAAATAATTGCAATGCCACAAAATATGCCAGATAGGGTCAACTTAAAACGAACCCCTTTACCATTTTCAAATCAGCATTTTATTGTCATTTTCTTAATTTCAGTGCACAACTGACAGAAGAATTTCTGAATTTGTAATCTTTGCTTTACCGCAAATGTCCCCAGAATGTTACGTATTTACCCTTCCACTTTTGAAACTCAGTACAGCTTCTGAAAAAAGGTGAAAGGCCCAGATTCAGAATATAATGACATCACATTGAATTTCTACTCATTGGAAGGAATTGAAAAAAAAAATTAATCTGCACACAAATAAAATAATGAAAAATAAAAAAATCACAATGACAAGATGATTTATTTGGCATGAAATTAAAGTGAAAGGCATCAAATTAAAAAAACAAAAAAACAACAGCAACTAAATTCCTGTTACAAATTGCATGATCACCAAAATGAAATCTTCCAATTTCCAAAATTGGGATGTAAACAGCAGAAAACAGCATTGTAAATTATTTCAAAACTAAACCAACATAGCACCAATGCACATAGTAAAGGTATGCTTATGCGGGAAAGCATATTTCGTGATCAAATTAATACAATGTCAAAATTGGTATATAACTCCCACATTCATGTAATTAATTTAGTTGACCATCTTTGATGTAATTGAATTGAAAGATGTAGCGGAAATGTCATAATGTAATAAACTAGTGGTCTTCTAAATATCTTTAGTAGAAATAAAGCTATTGTAATTTTAAAAAAAACACAAATGCTTTCAGATTTACTTCGGTTAGTGATCTGAAAAAAAAAATTCGATTATGCAAAGAGAAACTCCTTTTTTTTATTGTCAAAGCCGAGTGAGGTAACTAATTGAGGGTGGCAAACAGATGTTGTCATGAATGCCGGGCGTGAAAAAATAATACTTGCGAGTACACCGACGGTAGTAGTTTGATTACTTTCACCAATACCAATTGCCGTAAAACTTTATGGCAAGGCTGAAGCCCGGCAGCGGACCACAGACTTCATTGCAGACAATGGACTGCAGCCTTAGTCTCCCATCGAGAAAAAAGGCAGAAAAAAGATTACTTTCACAAGCGGAATAACAAATAAGCAACTACGTAGGATACATGTCAATGTTATAGCTATAGAATAATATTTCACACCCGAAAACATCAATACCGTATGTCATCTGTATCAGACAGATAAGAAAAAAAGCTGAAAAAATCAGGGAAAATTGAAAAAAAAACCCCAAAGGAAAACCCACAAAAAATAAACCCCGAAATAACAGATTATGCGATGGAATACTGTGCGGGAACCCAGAGAATATGCGATGTGGTTGCATATTTCCGCGAGGACAGACATATAGAGACAATCACGAAGAGGAACTAATAGAGTGAGAACTGATGAACTAGTATAAGACTCAAAGATAGACTGAGTGGGGGTTGGCATGATCTGTGTTTGTGCGAGCGCTTGTGTGTACACCGCCAGTTATGTTATG
>JAUEKY010107701.1:0-10426 GCA_031833965.1 Scyllaea pelagica
TCTCTCTCTCTCTCTCTCTCTCTCTCTCTCTCTCTCTCTCTCTCTCTCTCTCTCTATCTATCTATCTATCTATATCTATCTATCTATCTATCTATCTATCTACCTATCTCTCTCTGTCTCCCTCCCCCTCTCTCTCTTGACAGCAGGTGGACATTTCATTGAATTAAAGAATTAATTCTAAAAAATCTAAAACCTAAAAACTAGTTCTAAGTATGATATCATTTCTGATTTTAAAAAAAGGATAAATAAATAAATCAACCTCAAGAAAGTCTTAGCAGAAAGTTATTTCAACTAAACCAGAAAGTTTGATCCTAAAATAAAAACCCACAAAACTTATGTTTCATCACCAGTAATCATCAATAACAATTCACTTCGCAAAACGGTCAAAAAAAAAAAACTTGCACGAAACAAAAAATTATAAGGAAAAAAGGTATATTTTCTTTCTTTTATACCTTTATCCTTCTTAATTTTACATCTCTAGAATTGCTTTCATCTCAACCCTTTCTTTCCAACCCCCCCATCGACATTGTAGACAGCCATGAATGACTGGTTGCAGAGAGAGTTATCACTTTGGAACTATGTGTGCTGTTTTATCAAGTATAACACAACCTTAATACTATGGTCACACACTTTTGAAAATAACTGAATTTAGGTAATCAAATTTGAAATTGAATTTCAATTTAGGGGCATCATAAACTTTATATGATAAGATAAAAAGGATTGTTCTAGCTTTTCAGATTTTTTGTCTTGTATGTGGATAGAAATAAAAGGACTAAAGTACTCGATACAAAACAGTGAAGCTAGAAAGGTTCAACGAGTTATACCATCGTGATGAAATAAGCATTGGGCCTTACCTCCCCTCTCTGGCCTGGTTTGTAGAGTAGAGGGTCAGAGAGCAGCGTCTCAGCAGACAGGTCCTTGTCAAAGACGCCATTGATGAGGGGTGGCAGCGAGGTGAAGATGACGTGCTGCATGGTCAGGTACAGACTGTCTATCATCAGGGAGCCTGAGAATCCACTAAAGATTTGGAACCAGAACAACGAAAACACCGACAGCTGAAAAGTAGATGGGAAATAGGACATGAGTTAAAAACATTGGCCTCGTTGGGCAAAGTTGATATATTTCTGAAATAGTACATCAAACTGTAAAATTGTCTTGAAAAAAGACCTAACTCAAGCAAGAAGACAAAATTTAGGACTACTGGCCCAAGCAATCAAAAGAAGCAAGCATCGCAGTATACAAAGTTTGAAAGTTTTCTAGTTTTATTCACATTTAATTATATAGCTTTTAGAAGAAAAAAAACATGCACTTGCGATTTCTTTCCAATTGAAAAAAAAAAAGAAAAAATCAAATATTCATTTGTTGTTTTTTGGGTTTTATTTTAATGTGGGTAATGAAACATTACAGACGACACCAGGAATTTTAAAACAATGGAAGGAAGTTTAAGAATTTGAGTAGAAAAAAGGAAGAATGAGATGAGAAAGCACCATGTCCACACTGTAATACAGATCAGCCCACGTACATTGGCTGCTACAGGAGTTGATGGATGTATGACAGCAATTATCTTTTTTTTCCATTTGATTCTCCATGTTCATAGCTTTGTTTCTCTTTGAATTGAATTGAATTTTATTAGCACAAAAGAAAAAAAAACTGTGGGACACATGCGCTGTTCATTGCACTTCAAGCATTTGAATATCAGCGCTAAAACAAAATGAACTAGAGGAACCTCAGGCAGCTCCTCAGATTGAATCCTACCAGCAAAATACAACAAACACACCAGTTTTCCCCTTTACCCCAACCACACATTTTTCCTCCTACCTGAGCCACACATTCCCTTCCCAAACTTACAATGCTTTTATAGAACATGATAGCAGCAAACTTGGCCAGCCTTGCTTGATTCCAGTGTCCGTGGACGAGAAGAAGTCTCTCCAGGAATCGGAACCGAGCGATGGCAAAGTCGGAAGACATGACGGCCTGCATGCCTTCCTGGCCGGAGATGCCCACACCCACATCTGCTGTCTGGATCATGCTGACGTCATTGGCACCATCACCTGACACAGACAAAGGTTTGATTTGGGATTTATGCATTGGGACTGATGGGTTCACAGTGGGTTGATCACCTGCTTGGCTTCATGGCATGATCCAGAGAAATTCCGTCTCATGAAGAGTCGGCCCTACACTATGATGGTAAAAGGGTACTGGATAATGAAATGAAATGAAATGATGCACTGAAAGGTCAGATCTGTCCTCAAATACCAGTCACAACGAGATCTTTTAAATTGTACAATCAATTAACAACTCTTTTAAATAGGTTTACACCTGAAACTAAAAAAATGCTTTTCACATAAACAATGAATGGCTCACAAGAAATTGTATACATTACCTACCAATATACCAATCTAACTTTTCATAAATTTTACATAATTAAATTCCAAAAAGCCTTGAAATTATTTCAATAAGAATTCATTTATGAAGGAAAATAAAACAGATAAAATGTTATTGAAATGTTTGAAATGTTTTTCACTTACCAATAGCTAGAGTCATCTTCTTTAAATTGTCTCTGACAAGTTTCACCACAGCTGACTAGAAACAAAGAGGACAAAAGAGAATTACTGAATAGTGGATAAGAAAAGGAACCAAATGTAAATGATAGTGAAATGGATACAAATGTAGAAAACATGATGCATAAAATTGAAAATTGAATGATTATACTTTTCTATGTTGCTTGACTAGAGACAAGTAAAATATGAAAAGTAATAAATAACATATTCCTTTTCAAGAAACCTAGGGTAGTCTTCAGTAATTGAGAAGGTCAATAAGAATATAGATATATGTAAAATAATAATGTTTCTCTGGAAATAAAAGTTACCCTTCAAATCAGATTTTTCTATTTCAAATTCTTAGAGCTGTTATGTGTCACATCATACAAGCAACGAATTTCTGTGACAATAGTCTTTTGAAACCCTACAACATTATATCAAAGACTGGAATAATTTTTCCTTTGATAAAAACAGCCCAGTAAAAGTCCAGCAGATAACTTTTCTCTTAAAAAAATATGCCAGTACAATAAACATGGCTATACTCTGTGTTCTATAATCCTCTGTGCTCAATACAAGACTAATGGGGATCGTCTTAATTTTATTCCACATAACCTTATCCTGAGGGAGTGGACATTTATTTCTGAGTATATGAGATAACCACCCTGGCCCATGTGTTGACACAACTCACCTTCTGGATTGGGGTGGCCCGGCACACAACCACAGACTGACAGTGGAGGGAGATGGTGAGGAAATATCTTTCAAGATCTGGCTCCACCGCGTAATTCAAAGTGGGGCCGTTGATGACTAGTGCATAATTCTTCTGTCGATCCGCAGCAAAGGAGCGGAGCGAGGTCATGGAGCGAGAGAAAAGAGAAATCTGTGACCCCATGGGGGTCAAGGGCTCTAGGCCCTCCCTGTCCTGTTTGAGCATTTCAATGGTGTCCTTCATTTTGCCCAGAGTTTCCTCCTTGCTGTCAGCATTGATGATGATGACTTCCTGGTCGTGGGAGAAGAGCTGACAGGCATTGGCAATCTGGATGGCCGTTTCCTGTGGGTTGCAAGGCAACACGTGAAAAATATTACTACATTGTGTCAACAAAAGGACATCAGACATCTTGATGACACTGTCACTGGATTTATCATTTAATTTACAGCATAAGACAAAAAAGGGTATCCAAGAAATTGAATAAGAATACTGAAGCAATACTAATCAAGCCATTAGTCAAACTTTCAAAAAGACATAACAGACACACCAGAATGCTATGACAATCTACTGATGTCTTCATAAACTAAAAGCCAAACACATCGAAAAAAAAAAGTAAAGCAGAAAACAAGCTTAAAGAAACAAAGTGTAAAAAAAAAAATCATTAAGTTGAAAAGCATAATATATTTGTCTTTTAGTCAAAGTTACAAACCCTGTATTACAAACGTACAAAACTGAAATTTACAGATCATCTTGAAAGACGTTGACCAAGAAATCTAGTTTCCTAGCAAGGGAGTCAGTGCCCTGCTCTTATGAAAACATAAAATGAAGCCAAAAAAACTCTTCTGTTAATCCGTTTAAGATTGAAAATTCCTTCACAAACAAATAATAAAATAATTTAGATCAATAAACAAACCAGATTTACTAAATCAAAGGCAAAATATGATACACGAAATATAAAGACATTTATTTAGCACAAGACGAGTGTCCTTGTGAGGAGCCAAGGTTATTGTGAAAACAAATATTTCTAAACCAGAGAAAAAGGCATGGAGGAATGAGTAAATCAAAAATTCTAAAACAGAATTCAACAAACATGAAAAAAAGATGGGGTGGTCATCCCAGTGAAGAATCACCACTTTCCTTAAAGCAAAGGTTTGATTAAAAAAATCAATTCTCATGCCTACTCGAGAACAAAAATCAAATCTACAACACACCTGCTTGTCCCCTGTCAGCACCCAGACTTTCATGCCTGCCTTACGGAGGCTGGAGATGGTGTCTGGAACGCCATCCTGTAGTTTGTCTTCCACACCAGTCGCCCCTGCACATGGGAAAATAAAGACGTCCTTACTTTACTAAAGCAATGTCAATTAATTGAATTTTGAGCAATTGCCAAAACATGGGACACAAAAATTGATGGCTTTTGTTGTCATTTTATGTGCAAGAAATGTTAAATCTTGAAGTTGTAAAGGCTTGTTGTGGGTTGGCACTCTGTATACTTTCCCTGTATACTTATGAGTGACACGTAAAAGTGAACTTTGTAAGTTGACAGTACTAGTGAGGTTTGATATGAGCTTTGGAATTCCCTGTACATAGCAAAATCCTGTGGTCTGTTGTCATTGTTATGTACAGGGAAGAATTATTGTAGTTTCCATGCGCAAAATTCATTCTAGAACTAGAATAACTCTATAGATCTTAACTTGACTTGTTCGGAAACCATCTGCTTGTGTTTGTAGCTCTTTAAATCTCTTAATTAGAGAACCATGGCATAAACAAAATTCCCCGTACATAACAATGACGACGGATGACGTTTTGGCAATTGCTCTTAAAGATGAGAGGTGAAAGAGGAGAAAACTGAGAATCAATTGAAGAGATTTATTCCAGCCATTCAAACTCAAAGCAAGTTGACAGTAACAATAGCCAGACAACATAGACTTACAAAATAATCAAATCCCTGACAAAATCTAACATTAATTACCATTGTATATACTCATGTTGATAATTCTTACTTTAGTACATGATTAGTGAAAAAAAAAAAAGAAAAATATCTGATAAAACTATAGTAATAATTATAAAATGATAATCCAGAGAAGTGTCAATAACCATTTACAGTGTCAATTCAGGAGAAAATAACAGGCCAGCATGGGGAAAAATTGGGGTAGATATAGCACTATCGAAACTCAAGGAATACCTCATGACTTTAATAGATACATGTTATGTTTATGATGGATCATGTAAGAGCATACTGACCTAATAGTTCCAGGTCCTTTTCTATTGCCAGCGCAGATTCCATAACCAGCTTTTCTCTTTCCTCCATATTGCTTTCAGCTTGTTTGTGATTGGCTGCCCACTCTTGGTACTCCCTCTCATCCAGCATCTAGAAACAACAAAACAAAACAAGCAAAAAATGCCACACATAAAACTGAAGGAAAATTAAATTTACTTTGCTTAAAATCATCAACAAATTACAATTACAACTGTATCCTTCCATTCTTGTTTCCAGGGTCTCACTCACAACCTTTCCTTGGAGCAACTTCTAAATATATCAAAAGCTTTCAAGCACAAGAAAAATTTTAACATGCATTTGAAAAACAAACTTTTTGCATTATAACAAGAAAATCACTTATACCTTACTCTTGTCTCATGAATTACAAAATGTGGTGCTTTCACAAAATTAGGCTTTGGAGCTGTAAACCTTTATTCAAAAACAAAATTCACATTATAATCAAACTACGACACAATAGTCACTTACCCTCTTTCCCATACAGAGGGTCCGAAGACCTTGCATGGCATACAGATCTAAATGTTCTTTGGTTGCTTTCAGCTGCCGTTTATCTTCCTCATCGTCTGTGTAAAGGAATATGCAAACCATCAAGTTTTTATTTCCCCTAAATTTTATCGTGAATTTTCCCTATTGGTAAATCTAAGGTATTTGCCAAAAGGGGTGTTGTGCCTAGACCACAGATTCCTGGCCAAGGCTGAGAATTTTGGTCAATGAGGAAAAGGTGGAACAAGGGTAGCTTATTAAAACTAAGAGGTCACTGATAAAAATGATGACAAAATTCACAAGAGCTGAAGAATTTTAGAAAACAAAGGCTCAAGCTAGCCAAGTTACCCATTTTTAAAATAAGGTTTTCAATAATAATATTTCATCAAAAGAATGAAAGAGGGCAAAACATTTATTAGCAAAAACCTACAGATAATGCATCAAAGAAAACATACTCTCTGTAATAATGAGAAAGATCTCTAAACTTCATTATTGAGAACTTGATTTAATAGGACAATAAACTTATAAAATAAGAAACTTTTGACACATACTAACAAAAACATTGTGCACATATTCTAATTCTAAGTAGTTTCAGGACTATGTGAAAAAGCACATTAAAATGGGTTAAGTCTATTTCTTTCTTAAATACAAAAAGTCTCAGGTAAAATCTTTCTCCAATAAAAGAAGAATTCAGTCACAAATAGAGTCTAAACTTCTTTTTGGCAACCAATAAATAGCAGCATAAAAACTCATACATTGTTTTACACTGTGAGACTATTCAATTTTATACTATAATTCTAATCAGTTTTATAGCTTGTACTCAGTTGTTACCAGACACACTTTTTAAGTAGGAAAGTTTAGAGGAGTTTCATTCTTACCCTCATATCTTGGATCCAGAATAGTGAGAATAGATGAATCTGCTCCTTTTGCATAAAGGGTGATGTTCTTAGACACAGGGTGTCTGACGATCACTGACATTCTTTTCCTGGTTGTGTCAAAACCTAAGATGTTCAGGACTTCCATCTCAACATCCTCATACTCATCTGAAAGATATATAAGAAAACCAATCATAATAGAATGTCAAGTGCTGATAAAATGATTGCATCTACAAATAATAAAGAGTCAACTCTGGATCATGTGTTACCATTAGTTATTCACAATAGATAATTACACAAAGGAGAATTAATCCTGTGCTTCAGATCACACCATTTTCTTGAAAACAAGCATAATTACATATATCAGGTCATAAATGCCAGGAAAAATTTAGACCACAACTGTTGTCATAGGAAAACAAATAAAAGCACTTTATCAACATCCTTAACCACTCATCAAATAGCTATAAGCTATATACAAACTAGAATAGATCAACAAAGAATAACAAGGGTGACAGGAAAGAAGCAGAAGTAAAAGGTGTCGGAAGACCAATCCCTAAAAAATTGAGAGTGGAGCCATAAGACATAAAGTGAAAAACTTTAAAACCGAAATAGAAGGGGCCTACGTTTTATTTCAGTTTAGAAAAATATAGACACAGTTAAAAAGCAGCCAAATAAATAACTTGATAGCTTTTGGTTTAGAGGTTTTTTTTCCAGTTCAGTCATTTTTGGTTTAAATATGTTTCACTGTATTAACTCCATGATGAGACACTTCATTCCACCCCAACCCCCCAAACTTCAAACCCCTTCATTTTTTCTTCCCCCACCACAAAGCCATTGATGATACGATGGCTCTGGTCACCTACCAGGTAGGGACACTGCCACAGTGTCCGGAGACCTCTTGACCAGTCTGCAGCCGTAGGTGCTGGCAGCCTTGACCAAGGCCAACTCATCAGGACTCTCGGCCTCATAGTGCATCTTGTTGGTGCAGCCGTATGACAAGAAGGAAGAACCCGTCACACTGCCCTCTGACATATAGTCCCCATTCTCACTGGCTGTTTGGCACAGACACAGCAAAAGTCAACATTAAAAAATAATGTATAGTTTCAAATTACACAAGGTCACATGACTTCAATCTTTCAAGACTATATCGGTAGAAAATGCAATAAAAATTCAATTCTTATAGATTTCATCACAACAGCTCTTTTATTGACTAAAAAATCTTTCAATACGTAAATGTTATTCCTGAACAATAAAACAACCCCATGATTGACATTAACAAATATGAGAACAAGATAAAGAAAATAAACCCCCTTCATTGATCCTCACAAAAACAAAGGAAAGATTGGATTTTTGCAGGTGTCAGCGGCAGTGCGGTGCTGCAAAGTAAGGTATCAAAGTGAGCAAGGGGGAGGGGGTTAATTTTTTTGCTCAAGAAAAGAAAAAAAAATTTTTTCCTCAATGGAGATTGAAGCTGTGCCACACGATTCTTTTCTATATTAGAGTGACTGCCTTGGCCACTTGGCATCTGTCCCCCCCTATGAAGGGCACATCTTTTTACACCACAGTTGATCCATTGAAACAGTGACATAGACAACTCACCAGACAGCGACTGCATGGATCGCGACTTGAGTGAGGAAGGTGTGCCAAGGGCTGCTTTGTTCATCTTGGAAATCGACAGCTGGTCTTTGGAGGGAGAATTGGTCATGGTCGGGTTGAAGAGAGGACCAGTCTTTGGCAAGTCAGCGTCAGCAATGTATCCACTGTCATCCATCTAAATACACATCAATACATGAATGTATTATGATATACATACAAACTGCACGATAGCTTATGTTAATAAGAAAAAGAGCGATGTTAGAATCAATGACAATGGTTCCCTGAACATGAAGTCATCCCATAGAGCTAACAATCAATCTGGAAAACATTTATTCATTTCAATACTGAGAATCTCTAATGCTGTATTTTTTTTTCCAAACCTCCATAATTTCATAGCAGAAAGCTAAGTTTGACCATTCTTATAAGCAAACAAAAAGAAAACAAAGATCTTAATTAAGCAGTTGAGCATTATAAACAATTTTGTTTCAAGACCATGAGTTGAGCTGGATGGGCTTGAGCCTCATCTTACTACAGGAGTCTTTTTTTCATTATTATCATTTCAGAGCTGTAGACACCTTTGGTTGAAAAGACAGTTTGGTCATATATAGAGAATGGATAACAATAAAGTACCATATCAAATTCAAGAATAATGTAACCCTCAAGGTGAATAACCTAGAGGTATAGATATCAAAATGATAATGACCAGAAACAATATCAGATGGTAGAGATGAGACACTGAAAATTTGCTGAACCAGCCATAAGACAATGATGATATTGCAGGCAACTCACGGCATCTTCATGGATGTAGGAGACGACCACTGTGTTACAGACAGCCATCAGCAGGAAGAATTCGTGCAGCTGCTTGACATGGGGTGGGATGATGGCCTCCACGCTGTCCAGGCTGCGCAGGGACATGATGGACAGGTCCCGCTGCAGGGAGTCCTCCAGCGGCAGGTTGTCTTGGATCTGGACACGCAACACAGCAACAAATGACACCATGTCAGTCGTAAATCACTATTGCTTATTTTAGTTTGGTTTACACACCACCAAGAGCCTTTACTCTAGACTGGAATAGTAAAAGGGGACTGGATAATGAAACAATGAAATGAAAAGAGCTTTTGTAGTATAGATAGATTTTGTGTGATAATGATACATTTATAATATGGTGCTCGCCTACTCTAAGCCCTACACATTATAACTCTCACTACTGGTAAAGTAATGAAGACAACATACACATACACCCCATAGAATCTGTTGGTACACAAATACAGCTTTGGGACATCGTTGCTGCCTCCAGTTAGGCAGACCTCCAAGTTAAAATTTCATCTTGGAAAGAACAACAAAACATTGTACATCCCAAGGACTCAACATTAAACCACTGCTAGAGGACTTCTAGATCACCCGGCAAACCCTCTAACCACTGAATTGACGCCAAAAACAAACAACCCACATCGCTTATCTTTTTGACAACAAATGTAGTCAGGTTTACATTTACTAATTCAAATGTGTTCAAAGACACAAGTCTAACAAAACAAAATCCTCTGTGGATCCACAAGGGATCAATCTAATGTGCCATGTATAAACATAGATAATATATGTATAGATACAGATAGAAATTGGCAAGGTGGGGTTTTGTTATTGTTGTTATTATTTGGGGTGCTGATATCGTGACTGAAGGAAATTGCTTCGTGATTGGTAGAGTAGGGGAAATAAAAAAAAGGGTTTGGGGGTGAAATAGATGGAGGGATGTATTTTTAGATATTGATAGATAAATAGATGGACAAACATAGATAGAGAGAGTGTGTGTGAGAGAGAGAGAGAGATAGGGATAGAGAGAGAGGGGGAGGGATAGAGAGAGAGGGGGAGGGAGAGAGAAAGAGAGAGAGAGAGAGAGAGAGAGAGAGAGAGAGAGAGAGACAGACAGACAGAGAGAGAGAGAGAGAGAGAG
>JAUEKY010107812.1:0-10424 GCA_031833965.1 Scyllaea pelagica
ATCTAGCGAGGTCAAACAAATCTTAATATAGCCTGAGATTGGACTTGCAGCCTTATCTAAACAAAGATACGCTGCTTTGCCCCTACAGGCTGATCCTCATTGTGACCATTATTATTTTCATCATCAACATCATCATCATCATTGATATTATATTCTTCAATTTTATAAGTAATAGAACTACTGAAACTAAAATCATCATCATCATTCTTGTCAAACTACCAATATCGCCACCATTAGTATCATAACATCATAACAAGAAGGATCTTCATCATCAGCATCATCATCATCATCATCATCATCATCATCATCATCCTCGTCATCACCATCATTGCCATCCACATCATCATCATTATCGTTAACACTTGACATGGAGCTTACAATCATAGATAACCATCCTCATTACGTAGCCCATTCAGTAAGCAGCTAACCTTTGCAGGTGGCAAAGTTGTATGGCTGCAACTGGCAAGGGTTTGAATGCAGCCAACATTTATCTCTCTCCTATTTAATAATAATAATGATAATGGAGGGCATTTTTATAGCGCATTTCCACCATGGTGCTCAATGTCCTTTACAATAATATCAAATGTGTATCGCATAGTCACACACACACACATATACACACACCCAGAAAATACACGCGCGGGGATTTACAATATATATATACATTGCAGATGCAAAATTCACTTCAATAACTCTTCTAAGCTAAAAGAGTGGACGGAGATTGCCTCTTGGCAATTTATCCTTCTTAAAAATCTTTTTTCTTCATCAGCATCATACTACTTGACGCCTCTATTTTCATTTATTGTTTGATGCTTTGGTTTGCTTGTCATTTCTCTTAACAACAAAATTGAAATCCAAGGAATTTTCTCCTAAGCTGCAGCATTTGACTTTGACTTGATTTTCATATCGTCGCGTGTTTCAACAGGTGAATCCAGCCGGAATTTTATATTAAGCTGCAGCATTTGACTTTGACTTAATTTTTATATCATTGCGTGTTTCAACAGGTGAATCCAGCCTCAGCTGTCACACGCAGCATGCCTGACCCAATGTCCCAGAGGACACAGCTGACTGAGCTTGATGCTTTGAAAGTGCCCCCAGTGTTTGCAGCTGCTCGTAATGCCCTCTACACTCGCTTCACCCCCAATGACTGGGCCGCCTCCAACCAAGGAAACTACTTGGCCTCTGACCGTGTGCGTAGTGGAGCTGAGCGCTTGCGAATGGATACAGTACGCCTCTGCAGGTATTTTTACTATAGATAATCCCTTTGTTTGCAAAATACATTGAATTGATTCTAGCTGGTGGTGTTCCTCTGATGTAATCCTCACCATGATGTAGATAGTAGTGATATCCGTTGAGTATTGTCATCTTGCACATTTTTTTTGGGAGGGGGGGGGGGGAAGGGGTTACTATCTATGTACACTATGGGCGCAATATCATATGGTAGTAATAGGTAATTAGTTTAATATCTCAATCTAGTGGTAGATTTACTATCATTAATCTCTTCTTGTTTTAAAAAAATAAGTTCTAGAAAATGAATGGAAATCCCTGTAGACCTAAATCAGGCAACATTTATGCTTTGAATTATTCCCTATGCTTGAGGGTATGTGTTATTGGTGCAAAGGAATAGCCAATCTATTTCTTCCCCCCTCCCTTTCCAAATATACTTTGCATTGTGCATATCAGCAGAGTAATGGATATTGACATGAGTGAATGATTACACATTGCAGAATTCCAAAAACATTTTTTGCTATCCAGTCTGCATTAGGAAAAAAAACATGACATATTTTCTGATAATCAAACAGTGCTATCCAGTCTGCATTAGGAAAAAAAAACATGACATATTTTTTGATAATCAAACAGAGAAACTGACGACAAGACTAAGAGAACTCAAAGTGATGTGGGAAAACGTCTTGGTGAGCGTATTGGTGACATCAACTTCTGGAAGACTGAGCTCAACCACGAGACTGACAACATGATCACTGAGACCAACCAACTCAATGAGGTAGAGATTGATAACTTTCCCCATGGTGAAATTCAGCCCCTGAAACAACATACATTAGATTTTTAGTGAGGAATGAATTTCATTTTTCAAAGCCGTGATTATAGAACTATTGAATTTAGAAACACCTAACAGTTATCAATAGGTGAACAAAGGGAACAGTACATTGCTACTTTTCTTTTTAGCAATATTTTATTTCTATGATAATACCTATGGACAATAATCATAATTATTAAGCTTCTCTTGATGATGATTCTCTGTACTGTATTGTTTTTCAGCAATAGCAAGTAGAGCTGTATTTGTATCTTTTCACCTTTTCTCATCTACAATGCTCTCTGTCCTAACCTGTTATTCATGTTTAATTTGTAGGCAAATATTTGTTGTGGAAAATGAATAAATATCATTAGTCCATTTTAACCTTCAACAGGCAAAGAGAATCCTAGAGAAATGCCTTGCTGAAACTGAGAACCCTCTGCACATTGCCCAAGAGTGCTTGTACCACCGTGAGAAGCGTCAGTCCATTGATCTCGTCCATGACGCCCCAGAGAAGGAACTCATCAAGGTAGGCAATCTTTTCATCTCTTGGAGGAAGCAATTTGTGTGGGTTTAACATCGGTAGAAACTCAGAACAGTGGTAAGGTACAGTGCCGAGATTAAACAAAGCCATTCAGAGAAGAAAAATAGGAGAGAGAGAAAAATCAGGTAGATGGGAGATTCAAACCGCGACTGCCTTGGCAACACCGCCTTGCAACCAGCAGGGAAAGTGTGCTTCCCGACTAAGCTATCCTGCTACCCAAAAAAGAAGCATTCAAGCTAGTATATAAACACACTGCCTAACTGTCCACTCTGCTAAATTTGCGTAGTATGAGACCCACCCAACTTCTAGACCTCTCACTCTAAAAAAAAGCGCCATATTTTTCTCATGTCAAACACAACACATAGAAGACATACAGACAAACAAGGAGTTGCTCCATGTAAGTGTCGCCTTGAATATAATTATTTCCATTTCTTAACTTATCTATGAGAACCAAAGTATTTTTCACGAACCAGCTCGCAAATCGAAGAATCAAGAGGATCATGCAATGCTGCCTTATTGTATGTGTTCAGATGAAAATTGTACATATAATGGTATAAATATATGATAGATATGCTATAGATAAGAAATAGATACATGCTATTGACATGATACAACAAAGTTGACATGAATGATGATCTGACTATGCCAAAGTGATATAATGATAATGATCAAGCGTTTTTATTCTATGAATATTACAGGAAGTTGATATCATCAAAAGATGCCAGGAAAAGATGAGGAATACTATTGATCGCGCCAATGTTCAGCTTGGGTAAGATTTTATTTTACTAATCAGCTTAAATAAATGTATCAAGAAAAGTGAAAGACACTGGAAATTGCATTACTTGTCTTGAAACTGGCTAAGAAAAAAACTTTCAGATCATGGTTTTTCCAACATATCCAAGGAAAACTTAATTTACAGCTCAGCATTTCATACAAAGTGATGCTGCTCTTGCTAATGAGGGAGGCTGAGCTCAAAAGGAGCTGGATAAGAACCAAAATGATTCTTGTAGAGAGATTGCTCAATAGGCAGTAAAATATGAAAAGCAACTCTTATTGTGTTTGCTTGAGTAAGGGAAATGGAAATGGGGTTGCATAGATTTCAAGAAAAAAATTAACGTCGTGGTTTTTGATGACTTCTATCTATATAGAATAGAATTACTCTGTTGCTGTTCTCACAAAGCAACACTCAGTGCTCAATGAGTTGGGGGTGCTTAGTTAGGTTAAGAGTGTTGGACTTTAATGGAGAAAATGTCTGCAGACAGTTTACAATGTAACTTAGCTCTGAGAATCCTCACTAAAGGATTGAGGTCAGCTTGGAGTAGATACATACAAAATGTACAACAGTGAAATGTAAACAAAGAATCTGTTTGTCAATACATGTATGTCAGGGGAAAATATGCTGCAAATTACCGTCTAACCATGCAGATACTACACTCTTTCTCAGCATAGGGCATATCGCAAAAATACCTTCCAATACTGATGATTATATTCTATCTTAGAATCAAAGGAACAGTGATATGTCTTTCCTTTCATTTTTCTTGGTAATAGAAGAACATATTTTAGGCAGAAGTTGATGAATCAGCATAGAAGCAAATATTAAATCAAAAAGAAATCTTACAGGAAATAAGCTTATTGCAATCAAGGAGGGAAACAAGTAGGCTAAAGATGAATCATAACATAAATGAACATCTCTATATACCTATACATTAAAAAAGGTAATGATATCTTTAGTAATATATTATATCATTGCACTATGATTTAACAGTTGCCTTCATTGTCTTATGCGAATGGAGGTCCCTTCCTGATTGTAGTACAAAGCCATATGATGAGATGATATTGTCTTGGGAGAGCTATCAAGCATCTAAGGCAAAGGGATGATTTCAGCTGTCCCCAATCAAACTTGCTTTACTAATAGCAGTTGTCTTGCAGTGATGTGTTCCAACATCTCAACCTGCATTGTTGGCTAAATGACTAAATGACAGAGCTTTGGAATAGCTAGGTTGTGGGTTCAATCCTTTGCCACGTCATGCCCAAGACATAAAAGTAACAGTTGGCATTGTGGGAACAGTGCTAACTTAGTTAAGCCTGTTTGGTCATGTATCACTATATTGTGATTAGGTGAGAGAAATCAAGTGATCCCTCTGTTTATCTCTGTTGGCAGCACCTTAACTTACTCAGAGTCAGAGTGCTTCACCTGTGATATACTATATAATGTTCGACACTGTCAAAATTTCTTTTTTACTCTTTCACTCTCCTACTATATCTTAAATTGAACATTTCAATTCTCTGCCAGATTGAATCGTGCTGCTCAGCATGAGTTGGAGAGAGATTCCAGCGACAAATTTGTGGCTGAAAACCTCGACTCCACATGCCATGGCCTGCGTAATGCTAGCCGCGGCATTGCTTACCATGATGGTGTGCACCGCATTGACAACACGTAAGTTGGCTATATACAGTACAGTGCTCTGAATTTGTAGGGAATTTTGTATATGTTTTCAGAAAGTGAGCAATGTTTTACCACATTTAATTTAATATAAAAACTAATTTTACAAGCACCATTGAATCGTTTTGTTGTTTTTTGTTTTTGTTTTGTTATCAAATCCCTTTAGTACCGCTCAATAGCAGTGTAGGGAATTTGTACAGCATTAAAAATCAGTAGGTAATGGGTTCAAGTCCTGCCTGTAACTTGCCTACGACATAAAATCAGCACAAGCAAAAGCCTGCCTTATCTTTGCATTATAGTATAGCTGCAAGGCTCAGACAAGTTGGCCTAGTGTCAGTATACCAGTGAATTGTAACTGTAAGAGATGTTGAACTGAGCCCTTTGTTTATCTCTGCATCAGTATACCAGTGAATTGTAACTGTACGAGATATTCAATTGAGCCCTTTGTTTATCTCTGCATCAGTATACCAGTGAATTGTAACTGTAAGAGATATTCGATTGAGCCCTTTGTTTATCTCTGCATCAGTGTACCAGTGCATTGTAACTGCAAGAGATGTTGAACTGAGCCCTTTGTTTATCTCTGCATCAGTATACCTGTGAATTGTAACTGTAAGAGATATTCAATTCAGCCCTTTGTTTATCTCTGCGTCAGTATACCCGTGAATTGTAACAGTAAGAGATGTTAGATTTAACCCTCTGCATCAGTGTACCAGTGAATTGTAACTGTAAGAGATATTCAATTGAGCCCTTTGCTTATCTCTGCGTCAATATACCTGTGAATTGTAACTGTAAGAGATGTTGAATTTAACCCTTTGTTTATCTCTGCATCAGTATACCTGTGAATTGTAACTGTAAGAGATATTCAATTGAGCCCTTTGTTTATCTCCGTGTGGTAACAAGGTAGCTTGTCCATAGAACTCTGTTGCATTCAAATAAATTGTTTTCTTGAAAGTTTTCAGTTTTTTTCTTTTTGCATTGCATTTTCAAGTAGGAAATCCTCGTATCTATGTAGTCTGCTGATTTTGTTTTCTTGACTTGGAAGTTTGGAAAGGAGAGAAGCTTTTAAGCTCTTATGTATTGTTGTTGTTGTTGTTGTTGTTGTTCGCAATGCTGTGGGAACCTCCACATTGTGAGGACCAGTCCACAGTTAAAAGAAGGCATAGATAAATTATATTGTATTAGTACTAGTATTACTCCCCTTGCAACATATGACAAATATGGGATTTAGACTTCATTTACATTCTGCTCTACAGTGTGTCTGTGCCTGAGTCGTGGGCTAAGTACAGCAACAACAACATCCAGCGATCTCAGTCTGAGAGAGCTGCCTCCAAGAACATGAGGAACGAGATTGAGTCTGTGATCAACCAATGCAACAATGAGATGTGGCAAGAATGGAATTCTGTCAATGTGGCTCTCAACCAGCGGTCACAGGAAACTACAGATGCCAGGAACAGGATTCAGACTCACCTGTCCAAGGTAATTTGATAGTTTCAAAGAATTTCTTTCTGTAGTTTATGGTTCTCATGATGTACATGTAGTGGGCAAAATCTTTCTTTTTTTATCATTGATATCAATATTAATTTTGTATCCTCTATTTGCCAGATTTAGAGGCCAAATCTTAAAATGAGTTAAAAGCGTTTTCGTCAATTTAATTTTTATATGGATATTTGACCAAGTTTTATGATATAGTTGATTTATGACTTTCAAAACATCTTACAAAATCCAGCATGCTATTCCCAAGAGACGGGCTTATTGAAGACTGTCCTTATTTATTAGGCAGTGGTCATGACTCTTGTGCTGAAACGAAGTGACACAGGTTCGAGTCTGTCTGGGGGGACAAAAATCACATAGTAATTTTTATTGCTAAAACCCTGAGAAATACCTTGTATGCCACTTCCCTGATCCCTACAACATCGGTAGGTGAGATCTAGAGCCTATTCCTATCGGAGACAGACAATAAGCTTGGAGGACCCTGTGCATGTTGCACACGTTAAAGAACCCTTGACAGTTGGAAATAAAAAAGAGTCAGACTCAAGGCGACTGTGCAAGCAAAATTGAAATCCTACCACTGCCACCAAAAGGTCACAGTGAGCTGATCACTTTCTTGGCTTAATGGTTTGATCCAGAGAAATTCTGTCTCAAAAAGAGTTGGCCCTACACTGTACTGTAATGGTAAAAGGGTACTGGATATGGAAATGAATGATTTATTGAATTTGAATTTGCAGGTTCTGCAAGAGATCTATGACATGGAGAAGAACATTGAGCTGCTGAAGAAGGCAATCCAGGACAAGGAGAACCCCATGCAGGTGGCACAGACCCGCTTGGACACTCGTCTCAGAAGACCAAATGTGGAACTTTGCAGAGATCCAGTTCAGCACAGGTACACATTTGCCTTTAATTTAAGATTCTGAAATTAGAACTGTTCATGTTGTTATATTTCCTTGTGCATATTGTCAAAGCCAAAGCACCATGGTATTCAATGTGAGATTCCATTCCATTTTCCTTTTCTGAACAAAAATTAATACAATCCAATATTTTTCATACTTAATTTCAGTAAGGATCTTTTATTAACCCTATGGAACTCAGCATGAAGAATGGATAGAAAAGTGAACAGTTCATGGTTATTCAGCTATTCTATATGCATGCTTTTTTTTGCTTGACATAGAACATACAATAGAGAAGAGCATGTCTGTACTTACATTTTGTTCTCAGATCCCTACAGTACCGCTCATTAGCAGTGTAGGGACCCGACATAATGTTTGACACCAGAATGTGTGAAAAATGTAAGCACAATGATATCAAACAAAAATCAGGAAAAACTCTGAGCCAAGAGATTAAGACAAGCAGGTAGCTAACCCACTGTGCCTGTATTTATTTACATCTGAGATAATATAATATTCTATTTTTGACTCAACATGCCCATTTTGCCCACCTCAAAGTGTGTACTAGTACTCGAGTATGGGATATTCACATTTCGTTGTTTTTCCTTCTCCCAGGCTGGTTGAAGAGGTTGGTGAGATCACTGACACAGTGGACAACCTCCAGCACAAACTGAGAGAGGCGGAGAATGCTCTTCAGGCTCTGCTGCGCACCAAGGCTGCTCTGGAACAGGATCTGTCCATCAAGAACAACAGCTTGTTCATCGACCGTGAGAAGTGCTTGGCAATGAGGAAAACATTCCCCATGGCTCCTCGCATCGTCTCAGTCTAATAGATGGAATATTGGCTAAGAGTTGGATTGCATTTTAAAACACATCGGTCTTCTATGCTTTTTTTTCCATCTTTGAGCAAACCTGTAACTAAGAAATAATAAGAAACAAAGAAAGACCACAAAACCTTTTGATTGAAAAGTGAACAACAAGTACCTACATCTTTGGTGGTTACTGATAACAGTTCATTTTTTTTTCTCTCTTGAATATTTTTGAGACACGGATTCATGATAAATACGTTACATAACATTTTTTCTTTATTGAGCTCATACAAGGAGAGCTCCAAGAACATGCCACTTTCCATACACATAGAGTAACATATCACTCTATTGCATTTTTTTTCAGTCATTTATTGATACTTTGAGTATTGTAAAGAAAATGTTTGTAAAAATGAACACTATCTAAATCTTTATTGCTGCGTGGTGAACACTATTACGATACAATGTGCAAACTTCAAATATGCAACTTTGTTTCTTTCTTAACATAAAGGCTGAAAAGCTTTTAGAATTAACAGTATTATTGTACATTTACCATTATCACTGATGAATTTTGTTAACTTTTTTCCCCCAATAGATTTTATCAATTGTGTGTGCTGCATTAATATTGGTTTACTATATTATTTGTCTGCAATAAGAGCTTGATGATATTTTTACCTTCTGCAACCTGATATATCTTTTCTCTTTTGTTTCAAAATTTAAAAAGTAGTAATTTCTGAAAAAATAACTTTTGCAAACATTGAGGTTTCTTCCAAAACAATATCTTTATCCTTTGACTTTGACCTCTTTTTTGCCTACTTTTTCTTTATGCAATACCGGGATGCAATTTCCTAGTGATATGTACATTAAACCCTGGAGAACAAAATATTTGCCTGACTCTTTAAAATGTGTTTCCTCTGTGCATGGCTGTGAAAAGATGATAATTATTTCTTCATTACAATTTTCTCTTAATGCATTTCTTAATGTTAGAATATTGATTTTTATCATTAACTGTAGGTACTTCCTCTTTAATTTTATCTGGAAACTTTTGGTCATTTTATACTATACCCTAAATGGGTTCATAATATAGTTAAAGATCCTGTATTGTTCAGATATATGGACAATAAATAAGGAAATCGCCAATCATTAATCAGCATTATTTCATACCAGAACTTGCCAGAACTAAACTTGAAATCATTGAAAGTAGGGTTAAAAACAATTCAGATTAATGGATTAGACCTGGTTTTTAAAACATGACGGTAATGACTGACATTGACATTTGTTCCTATACATTTATTAATGGAAAAAGACAGTCATGTTTCCAAATGAAAAATACAGTGTAAACTTTATTAAGATTTTTCAGTATTATTAAAGATATTTTACATGCTTTCTGTTGGAAAATGTCTGTGATAAAAAACTCACTTTTTCTGCTATGTGGAAATACCAATCTTTTCACTTATAACTTATTTGTTGCTGCAATAATAAGCAATACCTTACTGGAATATTGTCATTTGTGACCAAATTTTGCTGTTTAAATGCAATACAATTTTGCTATGATCAACCCCTTTTTGAAACTGAGTATACAAAAATTCTTATTTCATTTGTCGTTAGACTTGACATTTCTAATTCATGGCATTAATCTTCACATGTTATTGATTAAGTAAAATTTACAATGAAAATGAAAAATATCAGAAACTCATAAGAAGCATTCATTTTTGTCCACTGATCTAGTTTAGGCTCAGAATGACTGAATAAAATCTACTGAAATAACTGCCCTTGTTACTTCATTGTTTGACTGTTTATAGATACTCATTTCTTTTCCTTTTTTTGGGGGGGGGGGGGGGAGAGAGAGAGTCAAGGAGCTAGGTTTGTCCATCAAGAATGATTGACAGAAAGCTCAAGACACATTCTCTCTCCTCAATAATCTTTTAATGCTTCTTCCCTTTTGTCCTGCTATCTATTCATTCACTCACTACTGACTTTTTACATTCGTAACACATAATGAGGGGAGACTTGCATATGGACCATGATACTGTATATTGTTAGCAAAGGCACAAAACTTATTTGAAGTCAAAAGATGAAGCACTTGTTGAATTAAGACCTGCCCAACAAATAGCCATCTATCAACATTCTATCAGTATGAGTATGAGAGATGGAGAGAGAGAGAGAGAGAGAGAGAGAGAGAGAGAGAGAGAGAGAGAGAGAGAGAGAGAGAGAGAGAG
>JAUEKY010107922.1:0-10424 GCA_031833965.1 Scyllaea pelagica
TAGTAGTAGTAGTAGTAGTAGTAGTAGTAGTAGTAGTAGTAGTAGTAGTAGTAGTGGTAGTAGTAGTAGTTGTAGTAGTAGTAGTAGTAGTAGTAGTAGCAGCAGCAGTAGCAGTAGCAGTGGTAGTAGTAGTAGTAGTAGTAGTAGTAGTAGCAGTAGTAGAAGTAGTAGTAGTAGTAGTAGTAGTAGCAGTAGCAGTAATAGTAGTAGCAGTAATGGTAGAAGTAGTAGTAGTAGCAGTGGTATGTAGTAAGTTAGAGGATAGGTGGACCCCTGGGTCTATCTATCAAACCAGAAGCACCCCTTTTTGATTGGTGGGTCCCGTAAATTGATTTACAAAGATGCCCTCCTCTGTAATCCAATCCAATCCAATCCAATACTGTCGCAGCTTCACAAGTGAAGGTAAACGCGACTGAGTGTAGTAGTAGGGGTGGTTTGGAATTTTGTGCTTACTTCAAGATATCTGGGCCTAATAGGGGAAATCTTACAATTTTGTATTAAAATGTCGGAAGAGTGTCTGATTCTTTTATGACAGGTGGTAAAGGGTTCCAGGTTCTAATTGTGCTGGGGAAGTAAGAACTTTGTGGGCGTTTGTTCTTGAAAATTGAAAAGGGGACTGTGAAGCAGTGCTCCTTTCTTGTGTTGGGTCTGATGTTGTCCATAGGAATAGCGATCTCTTTCCTTTGTCCCTTAAAGAATATTGTGACCTTTTTCCACTTCGTCTTTCCTTTAAAGTTTCCCATTCATTTTCTCTTATCATAAGCGACACACTGTCCTCTCAGTTTTAATTGTTGTTGACAAACCTGCACGCTCTTCGTTGGATCTGTTCAAATTTAGTATTTGATCGCTTTGTTTGGGGGTCCCACACACTACTGCAGTACTCAAGAATTGATCTTACAAATACTTTATGGCGTTTTTCTAGGGTATGCTTTGGACAAGATGATATATTTCTCCTTAGAAAGGAGAGAGCGTTGTTTGCTTTTGACAGATTTTGTCAATGTGGTGGTTGAATGACATTTTATCATCTAAAGATATACCGAGAAAATCTGTAGTTTGGATAGTAAAGTGTGCAAGGCCTAGAATTGTTATCAATCTCTGCTTTTGGATGAGATATCAATTAGTACCAGGAATCCAAATCAGATAACCTGGTTTCCTGTCTCCTATTCCTATTTCATTTGATTTCAAATCTGAATCTAGTTAAAAAATTTGGTCTCCTAACTTGTGCTCCTAATACTACTTCAGGTTGTCTGAATTGGATTCCTGGTTCTAATTGATAACTCATCCAAAAGCAGCTGTCCCCAACTCATCCCTCTTTCCTTGAATTCACATAGTCCTCATTCCATGATATCCTCCTCCAAACTAACATTAACATATTTGCATTTTCAGGTTTAATGCCAAGTTGCAACTCTTTACAGGTCGTATCATCAGCAAAGCACTTTTGTCAAGTAAATACGCCACCACACAGATAAAGGGAGGACTCAACATGAATATCTCACCCACTCACATTATACAGACACCAGGCTAAACAGTCTTGACACTGTCCCCATAATGATGAATCTCAGGCAGGACAGCTGCTAAAAATCCAATTTTCCCATCTAGTCTAGGATACGCATTACCCAGCCAGGAATTGAACCCATCACCTACCAGTTCCGAGGCAGATGCTGAACCACATGAGCCAGCTGTGCTAGTACTCCAAATTATTCTGTCCAAGCAAGGACAAGGGAAACGTGTTATACTTATGCCTATGCTGTTTATCTGATTCCCTGTAACAACTAAGGCGATTATGAATAAACTTTACTGAGCAATAGTGGGATGTTGTCATTGTTGTGTAAGAGAAATCTCTTTTAATGCACTAGTCTATTACTATTACTCAATAGTTCTCAAATGAAGATACAGTATTTAGTGCGCTACAACCAAAGGCAGCTGGCTTCTATACCCGTTAAGCAAAGTCCTGGTAAACTAGTTAAGATCAAGGGTACATCTAGTGCTTGAAAACTGAAAAACTTTTTCTTGTACTTAACAACGAAAACAGAACATAGGATTAAGTTATCAATGAGGATTTCTAAAACTCGTTATAATATCAAACCTCACCTAAACTGTCAGCCTATACAAATCATTTTATTATGTATCTCACAAATAAATGAAAGTGTATAGAGGGAGAGACAAAGCAAAAGCCATTGGGTTCAAAATCACAGAGGCTTCAACAAGACATGATTGGTCCCACTACAACTAAATACAAGCAGAGATTGACAGCGATTTTAAGCCTTACACTTACAAACTTTACTATTTAAACTACTCATCAATGGTGAATAAGATTTTTTTTCATAATCTTTAACAATTTGCATTGTCAATGTCATTGATAAAAGGAAACTGCTTTTTCTCATGCCATTAAAAATACTTTATTTCGTTGAAAACATTTTTTTGGTTGAACTCTTTTTTTTTTTTTTAGAAAAGACAATCTCTCCACCATAACCAACGAAACCAAACAACTTTGCAAGAGATATAACTGATCAACAGAATATATTCAGGTACAGAATGTAAAGAGGAAAGACAAAGAAAAGAAGAAAGACAAAGAAAAGACACATGTTTAAAAGTCTTCCTCCCAATTGGAATAACTCAGCGCTTCAAAATCATCGTCAGAAAGCAGATCTGTAGCTGCTGAATTTTGACTCTTGCGGAGTCCAAATAAAACATTTTGTTCATCATTTTCAGGAGCCTTATTTTGCAGCATGTCATCTGACTTCTCACAACTGATATCATCAATAGTCACTGAAGACTCCCTATCAGTTTTGTTATTCTGAGGGCAAGTGACTTGATGAATACCAGAGTTGTTTTTTTCAGGTGACTGCAAGAACTTTGTGATTCTGAGTTGTCGTTTCCTTGGGGATTCTGGACCTATTGCTGGAGAAGCTTTAGAGGAAGGAGAATGACTGGAGCTTCTCTGACGTTTTCGTTTCACAGGTGTAACTGATGTGTCTTGGAAATCACATAATTCAGCGTCGTTTCCATCTGGAGTAAAGAGGAGTGAAGGATGAAAGGATGAAAGGATATTGAGACTAAAAAGAAAAGATGATCCAGTAGTGCAATGCTGAATGTGTCAGTGTTGGTTTCTAGAGAAGTAATGAGAAAGATAAAAAAAAAACTTACATGGGCTTGGCCTAATAAATAAAAATGAGCTTGATCTTGTATCCGAACATGAGCTTGGGCAAAAAAACAAACATGACTTTGGGCTAATATTCAAACATCTTCTTAAATCCATTAGAAATGTCATCAAATTAGAATTCATTCCAATTTTCAGTATTTGAATACTCACGTTTTCACATTAAGGGTAAACGCCCTCTTTAAATACTTAATAGGTCATATCACTAGTAGAGCGCACTGGACATGTTAACGTGCTGCCACACAGGGATAAATGGAGGACTCAGCATGAATATCTCGCCCTGTCACATCATACTGACACTAGTGAAATTAGGCCAATTAGACTTAGCACTATTCCCATAATGATGAACACTTGACAGGCAGCAGCTAAAACAGCTATCTGCATAATTTCCAAGTGAGAAAATGCAGCGATATGCCAGCTTTTTTATCCATTTTCATTTTCAGTAGAAGAAGAGAAAAATTCATCATATCAGAAATCTATCAATATCAAAGGATGAAGTATTTAGACAGTGATAATTTCCTTCCAAAGAGTTAAAAGAGTACAATTGTAGTGTCTAGGCCTTATGCAAGGTTACTGTACCATACCCCAGATAGGATATTGTCTTATCTTTTAATGTTAAGATTTATTGCCTGTAACAACTCTTCATAGGTCAAATCACAGGAGGAATGCTCTGCCAAATAGATATCAACTGAGCTCTCCCTGTCACATTGTACTGACAGCGAGCCAACAAGTCTTAACACTAATCCCCAAGATGCTGAACACCATGTGGGACAGCTGACAATTTGCCAAATTTTCCGGCTGGGTGTAATGCGGCAAGGGATTGAACGTAAAAATTGCCAGTTCTGAGATGAATACTGAACCACTGAGGCCATCGGTGCCGGTAGGATTGGCTTAGATGAGGGACAAAGATACTTGGAAAAGAAATCAAAAGCTGTGTGTCCATCTGCCTCACCTGACTCATCACTATGACCACTAGACGTAGACGGCAGCGAGTTATCAATGAAACTCTGCTTGAACATATCCATTATGCTGCTCTGCCTTTTGTCCTGGAAAATTGAATATTGTAGTGCAAAGTCATAACTTTTCTCACTTCAAAGATGTACAGGGAAAGTAACATAAATTTTAAAAAGCATGTGGATGGGAACTTGGAACAAAAACATGAGGTATGCAGCCACTAGCACAACAATTAATAGGTAAATTCTTATTCCACTCTCGATTTTGTCTTTCTTCAATATTAAAAGAATACATAAACATCTGCTGAGATAAAGGGAGGACTCAACACGCATATCTTATCAAGTCCTTTAATAATATCATATTGAGAACAGGTCAACCAGTCTTAGCACTGTGCTCATAATGCTGAACACCAGCCAGGCAGCTGCTAAAAAACTGATTTTTACCTTGTTAGGTATGCCGCCGCCTGGAATCAAACCAACGACCTACCGGTTACTAGGGTACTCAACCACATGAGCTAATGAAGCCAGTAAGGTACAAAAATAATGATAAGAGAAAATATACAGCATCACAGACACTAACATTTTTTTATTAAATCACGTATCTGACAAAGATAGTTGTAATCATTAATCCCTTACGTCTTCAACGATGAGTTCTTAAAGCCAAAGCCATGTTGACTTATTGCCATTGTCTTGTTCATGATTTATCCAGCTGACAAAACAACCACTTTGTCTTGAAACCCAATACACCCTAAGCACTCTGACCAAAAATCTACTCCTAGATCCTAAGCAAAGGGCAATAACTCCATTCCAGCGATAACCTATAACTTTCAAAAATGAATTTAGCTTATATCCATTTCATACATCAGAATCAGACTGATTTTGGTCTTAAGAAATCCACAAAGGATAACATTTTTAATGAAATAAAATATTTACAGCCTTAAGCATATAAAAATAAGGGGGGAAATCATGAAAGTGTTATTTTCACTCAAAATTCCTCATTTTCACCACAACTAGAATTTAAAACAACAATTTGACACATAAAAATATATTATGGCATGTCCTAAAGTAGTTTCTTTCATACAGCTGCATTTTCCAAAGTTCTCACCCAAAAACTGTTTCCATAGACCACAAACTTTCAGTTTCTTTAATTTGCTGTTTGTCTTTTCCAAGGACTAAATTTTGCACTGTCATCATCATCATATCTTGTCTCTGTGGAACTTTATCCATTTAATGGCGGCTTCATTGCACAAAAGCAGGTCGGCATCCGAACATGTTGGTCCCAGGCTGCAGTTTTGGAGGATATGCTCCATTGTTTGGTAGGATGCGCCACAGGGACATGTGCTGTCCTGGGACATGTAGCAAGGGTTCCCGTCCCGTCCCTGTTAGCCTTTCAACTGAAAAGCGACCGATTGCTACACCACTTTGTGGAACCAACCGGTGGTTTGCACTGTCACCGACGTATATCAAACCTCAAACCATTTCCCAAAAAGTCTACAAGGCCTAGGGACTGTGTAATTACCATTCACAGGCCTGAACAGTCTGTGCATTCCCCTATTGACACACTAGAAACTGGCCACTCCACCTCCAAAGGTTTGTTTCAAAGTTTTCCATCTCTAGTTGGTCCAGTTTGCTGTAAAAGCAATTGCAATCGATGTCACTATCAATGTTTTCATGACTGGATTCTTTATAACACTTAAGATCTATGTCTGAGTCATTTTCTATAGCTAAATCATGTGCAATTAACATTTTTGGCAGCTAAAAATGGAAGGGAGGAATTAACAAAACAGAACAGAACGAACAGGACGGTGCATGCTGCCTGCTAGGCCCTAGTACAGTTGGGGTTTTTTTTTCGGACAGAGACAGCTCTGCACACAGCCAGGTACTCATTTATACCTAAGTGGAGTGGAAAAATGTAGGTAACGAGTCTTTTCCAAGGACTCAACTTTACCCTGTCTTTGACATGCAAATAAGATCATCATCATCATCGTGGGTCCGTCTCTCTACAGAGGTTAGAGGTCATGGTCCGCCACTTTTCTCTTTCCTTTCAAATTAGGTAAGATGAGATAAAAATGAAAAAGGTAAAAGCATGCTTAAGTCTTACCATGACATGCTTTGTGTCTGCATCAGAAAAACAGTCCTTGGTTAAACCAGCTTGTGACAAGACAGTAAGCTTGTCTTGAACCAGAGGCCTGGGAAAGCAAACAGATAAGACAATATCAGTTCTTGAGTACATTCTACAAATTCTGACTCAAATGTAAAGGCAGTCCTGCTCCAGGGCTCAGAGACTTGGCGCGTAACAAAATAGATCTGCATAAAATATGCATTAAGATGGACCCCAGACATCTAGAATCTACTGGTAGTGTGTTCTTTAACTCCAAAGACCAACATCTAGAATCTAGATTCTGTTTTCTAATGGTAAGTCACTAAGAAGATCTGCAATGAAGAGCAAAAATTCAGGTAAGCAACGTCATATCATACTGATACCGGGTCAACCAGTCCTAGCACTGTTCCCATAATGCCAAACACCAGGCGGGCAGCTGCTAAAAACCAATTTATACAACTTAGGTATGTTGACCGGGTCAACCAGTCTAAGCACTGTTCCCATAATGCCAAACATCAGGCGGGCAGCTGCTAAAAACCAATTTATACAACTTAGGTATGTTGCAATAATAATAAAATTCCAAAACAAATCCTAGAATGTAAGCCACAAGGCAAATTACCTTGAGTTAGACCAAAGAAACTATGGCAAGAAACAATTTCAGGAATAGTAGAAAAGAGAGGTTGCAAATTCGTTGAAGCTAAAAAGAAGACTCTAGATAGAGATATGTGGCGAAAGTTTGTTCATAACAGCTAACCTTACACCAAAAGGTAAAATAGGTTCAAGATAAAGAAAGAAAGAGAATGCAAATTGAATAAAAGGTCTCATCTGAATGCGCCCGTAAGACTGGTTTACACGCAATTCATTGACTACTACCCTATGCAGCATGCCGGTCCAAGCACATGATAGAATGCACTCCAGTATCCCCAAACGCAATTTCTGCAGAGCTTCCTGTTCTCAACAAAGTGGATCTAGTCATTACATGTATCCCCTTCATGAAAACTGTTCTATAATGATAGTATGCAACATTGCGGTACATTTAACTTGTTTCCTAGTGTGGCGAGGTCCTGGTCTCCAATCCAAATTCTTGAAGTTGAGTAAGCTATTGTACAATAAATGAGTTACCTCGCTTCAGCATAAATGGAGCACGTTGAAGTAAAGCAGCTGTTGGGGAAAATAAATGATAAAAACGGGCTCTTCAAACAACATTTCAACTATCCACACGTTTGTCTATTGAGCACTATTAAATAGTAATAGCTGGCTTAGACCAAGGCTTTTAAACATCGTTTGCGGTACAAAGTCACGGTAACATATTATAATGAAATGTGAGTCTTAAAACAATATTACAGTACGTTTCTAGCTCTAGATCTAATCTAATGAACACTTTCTGCGTACCCTTTGTTTTCCTACTTGTTTATTTGTTTACTCATAAATATATACATATATGTACAAACAAAGAATTTCAACTGACCTAAGCTTTTCAACTTGCCGGGCCAATTCTTCTCTGCTGGCAGCAATGGCAGAGTCAGCTGTTGAGTTCCCGCTGGAAGCCGTGGAGGAGGTGGACAAGGGAGACGATTCTGATGCAGGTGAGGATGCGGATTTGGGTGATAAGGATGATGCAGAATTTGAATTGGTGTTTGCCTCTGCAATGATTGAAGAGGCTGATGAGATGATGTTGGGAAAAGTTGAAAATGAGGAAGTGAGGGATGATTTTTTCTTTGCGGGTGGAAGCGCTGATTCAACACTGGCATGAATTGCACGGGACAAGGACCGCTTTTGGAGAAGGGAGGAAACTCTCATATTGGTTTTGGAGACGGGTTTTGCCGCACTCTGAGATGACAAGATAAGATCATCCAAGCTGGCAGAGTGGATTGAGGGACCTGTGGCTTTGGGTATGTCACTCAACAGTCTGTATAAAAGAATTGGAAACAAAATAAAAGATATGTATATTATGATGCGTGTATTGATGATTAGATGTTTATAAAGCACCCATACTATCTACACCGAGCTCTGAAGTGCTTCACAACTATCCCATTCTATTGCTTGTTTCTTGAATATTCTAAGGGGCATCCATCAGCTGTGGGCCTATCTGTACCAGGAGGGATAGTAGGATCATACAATCAAGAAGAATGTCTTGCAAGACATATTTTCCCAGGCAGATGAGATGCAACAAATTTTTTTAAAATTCTCTCGACAGCAACAACAACAACAACAACAAAAAAAGAAAAGAAAAAAAAACATGACAAAAAACCAAGACAGAGCACAGTGAAATGGATATGATAGAATTATACAACCTTATAGGTTATCCAAGAACAACTTATGGTAAGTTTTCCTATTAAGGTAAATACCAACAGAATCAAAACTTAGCCTTTTTAGCTCTACTACTACTAAGTTAGAAGAGATTAATGAGAGTTTAGCAGAGTTTGTTTTTTTTTTAATCAAATCCATTTCAAAATATCTGATCTAAGAAAGAAATTATAGACATAACAGTGAAGGTGTCAAAGGTGGACTAAATGCATTAAGTTTTCACAGTAAGATACTAGTGTATCAAATGGGAGTTAATTGAGAAACCAAAACATTCAGAATTGATCTGAAGACAAAATGAAAAACAAACAAACAAACAAAACCCACAAAGCTTAGTCAACCCATCTTCAGTCTCAGGCAACTTGTTTTATGCATTTTGAAAAAAAAAAGGATAGATAACTAATCTTGTGTGCTAATTCATAATGAAGACAAAATCCTTTTTAACCACACTTCTAAATCATAAGAAAACTTTCCATAGACTTCAAAACTTACCTATATAGACAAGCATATTATCAAAAAAAACTGTTTTGTTTAGATCTATTGAACTTGATTTGATAAGACTTAACAAGCCAGCATACCTTTCTCCCAGTACAGCTTCAAAGTGCTTCTCCTGTAATACAATGAATACAAATATGATTAAAAACATTAACATAAAATAATTCATACTTTATGAATCTTTAACATAGCAGATAGATATGACCCTAGTTAAGTCAACTGTGGATCTAGCTATACTATTAACAAAAAAAATTTGATTGCCAATCTTTCCGTATCTCCAAACCATAGTGCTTGATATTCAATCTAAATCACAAGACAAAAAAGAATTACGGGTGAGGAAACTAAATAAAATAACAGCTTATCCCCACCCCCTCCCATTCATCTAGTCAATACAAAAGCGTTTGTACTCATCAAAGTTTCCCTATTAATGTTGATACAACACATAGCTCGATCCACAAGCATGGCCAAACTACATTATCACCATATACAACATCAACAGTCCATGGCATTACCTTCCAGGATTCAATCTTGCTCTGCTCCTTTTCTTCCTCTTGTTTCAGCCTCAGTTGATTCTCTGACGTGAATTCACCTGAAAACGATATATAGCAGAGAATAGAAGACAAAATTCCCACCGTCATTGCTTCATTGAATGTTCTCGTTGGTGCCTACTTATCATTAGGGATATGAATGTAATATATTCTACTATCAGCTGAGGAATATTTTTGCTAATCAAATCTGAAAAATATGAAGAAATGAAAGGGTGAGTTAGTTACACACATTTTCCCATTGAAACAGCACCAAAAAAAAAAAAAAGAAAAAAAAAATGATGAGAAATATAGAGTAAAAAAATACAAATTTGCATTTACAATTACATTTATGGGGAATAACCAAAATCATTACTTACCTAGTGATAGGCGATCTTTCCACTCTCCCAATGCTTTGGCAAAGAACTCATTATTCAATGCAGTTGCACTCATGCTGTCATTGAGAGAAAAAGAATCCTCTCTGAGTCACAGTCAATGAAACATTATAATCAACATCACTGACTATAATTATCTAGACTTTAATATATCAAATCAAAAGTGAAGGACAGTTGAGAAGGAAAGAAATGTCATTGGACGGATCACTTGTGGGCGAGCAAGGAGCGCAGCCATGGATAGGGCCATGTGGAGACTTTGCATGGAGGCCTTACGAGCCACCTGGCACAAAGCTGATAGGTAACAAGATTTGTATGTTTGTTTCTTGAGGGTTTTACAGCACTATCGGCACAATTTAGGCCATGTCAGCGCCCACTAACAGTCAGAAAAGCAACTAACACAGCTTCCACAGGTCTGAGCAAGAAAGAAAGAAGAAAGAGGGGAGGAGACAGGAAAAGAAAGAAAGGGGAAGGAAGGAGAGAAAGAAAGAAAGA
>JAUEKY010108032.1:0-10422 GCA_031833965.1 Scyllaea pelagica
CAATTAGCACACGGATGAAGACAGAGAAAAAAAAAAGGGGGGGGGAGGAGAGGAGCAATAAAAGGGGAATGAGAGTCAGAGAGGGAGAGAACAAGAAAGAAAGAGAGAGAAAGAGAGAGAGAGAGAGAGAGAGAGAGAGAGAGAGAGAGAGAGAGAGAGAGAGAGCTAGAGAGAGAGAGAGAGAGAGAGGGAGATCGAGAGAGAGAGAGAGAGAGAGAGAGAGAGAGAGAGAGAGAGAGAGAACGAGAATAATTTCATTTACTCACGTGAAGTCAATGTTCCTTTGTTGCCTCAGATCCCACGTCTCGCTTGTACGTTGCGTGTCGCAATAGTAATATATCCAAACGACAGAAGAAGAATTCAATGTATTGGGTGGTCGGAGGAGAGAGGCTGTTATATTCACACCAGTTGCCACTGGCAGTGCGCAGGTCAAGTGCTATGCAAGAGGCCTGATGGTTGTGCAGAGTTCAGGTTTGACACTGATTCCGATAAGTTCACTTCACCAAAACCACGGCCAGTGTGTTGAACTCTGCAAATTTCAATTCACAGCTTGCTCTCTGTCCAAAAGCAAGGGCTGAAAAGTGTTCACACACTACACGTTTCAAAACGGAACACAGATAGGTTATTGTGTAGTCAAGAGGCAACCCCAGCTTTCCTTATAGAAATCATAAGAACTCGCAGCCGTTATAATGTAAAGCGTGTTAAAACAATTCTGGAGAAAAGTAGTATGTAAGTCAAATTCAAGCAATCAACTGCAATGAAAGAATAAAGAGCACTACTCCAATGCAATCTATCTGTTGATGTCGTTGGGGGAGATGGCGATTTTTTTTCTTAGGTTTTGTATTCGCTCTTTTTAATTTTGGCTATATAGAATCATAATCATCCTCACAAGAAACTAGAAAAGTAATGGTGTTATCTGTCAAAAATGGTGAACATCGGTTGTGCATTGTAGTGAAAGCAATATTGGTATCTTGAGTGTTAGTGTGCCTAAAACCGAAATTCTCTCTTTCTCTCTCTCTCTCTCTCTCTCTCCCCCTCCCCTTTCTATCTACCTATTTATCTATCTCTTGGCTATATCCATCAAATCAAAGCAAAGAATTCCACGGAGACAATCAGATTCCTGATATAACCATAGTCGTAATCTAACAGATAACAGGGGATGCAATGGAATGCCAAGAACGGAGCTGATAACGATTTCAGGGTCGCGTGGGCCACAATAACAGCATATCCGACTTACAGAGCTGAAAGAGTTAACGTTTGTATACAGCTACAGTAAAAACAAATAAAAGATTGAAGATGGCCCTGGTAACAATGATGGTCAGTAACGAACGGGATTAGGATCTAGCAGAAACAATGATAAATGTAAACATAACATCATATTATGCCCCTTTCTGAAGAACAAAGCGGGACACTAACGCCTTGCAGGCAGCATGTCTCGTCCTATTTGGTTCATGTTATTGTTGGCTGGGGAGCCCTTGTGAATCGCTTTGAGCGCGTTTTGGTGCATATTGTGCTACAATACAAAGGCTCCGGGGTTTTGTGTTGTTTTTTTTTTATTTTCGTTTTTTTCTAAAGCTTAGTCAGTTTGTAGTTGTTAGCAAGGCTGTTAGCAAGGCGGTGTTGTCGCTACAGACTCATGTTCGATTCCAGCTTACTTTGAACGCTCTACAATTAAATTCTTCTAAATTATGGCCTTGTCTATTTTCAGCGCTGGACTGTAGAGCTCCACATCAGAATTTAAAAACGTTTAAACGTTGTGGTTTTAACGCCTGCTACTACACAATTTAGGTCACTTCGCCGGCGGAGCGCTCTTGGACATGTTGACGTGCTGCCACACAGAGATTAACGGAGTACTCACACGAATATCTCACCTAGTCACATTATACTGACACCGGACCAAACAGTCTTAGCACTGTTCCCATAATGCCGAGCGCCAGGCAGGCAGCTGCTAAAAAACGATTTTTACGACTTAGGTATGTCGCGGTGTGGGAATCGAACCCGGCACCTACCGGTTACGAGGCGGACGCTCTACCAAGTGAGCCAACGAAGCCGGTATTTCATCCTTGAACTTTTAACCTAAAAGCAATTCATAAACAAATCTTAAAAGGTGACTCGTCTAGTATGTCGGTAACAAGATGATTTTAGCGCCAACATTAAAGAAACTCAAAGGCATTATCAAGTACCATTAATACTTGTCTTATCAACTTACTTGTCAAATTCCATTGTGGGCCAAACGTGACCTTACACCTTTTTACAATTATGCTCTGGGCCTAGCCATCTATCTATCCACCTTACCATGTATCTTCACTGACCTGATTTAACTCAATATGGCAAATTTTGATTCTATGAGAGAGTTTGTGTATACATCCATCTGTTAGTCAGCCGATGCCCTCTTGTACATTTCAAAATGTTTACAAATAGTCATTGCATCAAAGTCAAAATGATCTATCTGTTGAAGCATAGATGGAATATTCATAAACTCAAGCGTCGCTTCTTTTCAGTGCCCAGAGCCATGACCACTGAGCCACCGCGGCACAGACACACACACCTCCCAAACAAATTGTAGAGCTTAATCACGTGTTGGTCTTTGGAAGGAAAAGGCTATGTTTGGGAGGATGGGTTTGCAAGAGGAGTGTCAACAAATCTATCGCTGAATACAGCCTTTCAAGGATATCAGGCATCTACCCTCTCCTAATGTTTGTGCTACTACCCCTCCCCCACCCATCTTCCATGGTAAACAATAGGCAAATTTGTTGACGAACAATCTAGATATCCAAAAACAGAATCAGTAAATACCGCAAACGAAACAATATATGGACACTGAGGAAGTTGTTATGTTATCTCATCACGGCCAGAGACGTGAGTGCCTGCATGTTAACCTACCGGACACTCAACAGTGCACTTGTGTGAGTGTGCGTGTATTAGTGTGTGTATGGGTGTGCGTGTGTGAGTTGGAGAGATCGGAACATGCCAATACTATGGACGTTCAAGAGTCATTAAGAATTAGACACTGGTCGCTGGGTTTCATCTTTACCAGCTATCTAATTACTGCAGAAAAGTAGGGAATTGAAGTCGTTCTTTACATTTTATATGTTGTTCGAATGATTTTGATTTTGGTGTAGCCATAGTTTCTCAATATAGAGTCAATAAGCAGCAAAACAATTTCTTCTATCGTTTACGGTTTAGGTGATTTTCGGTTTAGCAGTTTTTGGTTTAAATGTGATTCTCTTTAGGCATATTCAGCCTGTTTGCATAGAGCCAGTCCTATCCCAAGTCTTGATAAGGAAATTTTCCTCTTAAAAAACACGTTATCTAGGCTTAGCAGTTTTCTTCTAATCGCTATCAGTGTCAAAGAGTACATGACTTATAATTCAAATCAGCACTGTAGACATTATTGAGTGAGATAATCTAGACAGGCCCTGATTGATGCTAGGATTTTTATCAACCAACTGCCAGATACATTTTATCTGATATTCAAAATAAGCTATTACTTGGGTAAAATACTTGTATTACTTTATATCGGTAATGCAGGCACATCCTATTAATATAAGAGCATAATCATAATATACGTCTAATACTTTCTACTCACAGTGTTTCTCCATTTTTGGCCACACAATTCAAATACTGCTCCAGGATCGATGGGATCTCTTGAGTGTTTGGACTTTTGCCAAAAGCTGTGAGATTATAAATAAAGAAGAATCAAATATTGTTTGACCGGTTGTAGAAAATTATATTCAATTCTAAAAATATAAGAATACCTAGCTAAGCTTTAATTATCAATAATTCGTGTTTCTTACCGGTCAGTGCATCCAAAATTTCCTCATGATTGTCCATTGCGAGACCAGACAGCAACACACACACACATAAAGAAGGTCGAGGAGATGGCGACTAGGAAGTGACGTTTGGCCATGGAATGGAGATGATTGAATAGCTAATTTTTTTCAAAAAGGGGTGTAAGGCTACTTAAGCCGGAAATCTTAACGATGTAATAGAAATAGATACCACTTTTATCGAGACATATCATATCAAAAAGTCAACAAGTTGTCATAATGATACGAAAATGACATTTGAAAGAGTTTTTATCCAAACTGAAGAGGGACTTAAGATGGCCTATAACACCCATAAAATGGACTATTCTAAAGTGTGTACAATCGAAAACCTATCATAATCACGGAACACAAGACATCGATCCGATCAGATTCAAAGTGGATTGAAAATTTCACAATCACACTAAGTTTGTTTCCTGGTATTCGGGGGCTCTCTTGTGCCTATGCTCAACAATATATTTTCTTTATCGGCTAGTTAACTCGTCCGTCTTTTAAATTAACCCGATCAACGATGTGTCTACACCTGGAATGAATATTGCAGGACATAGATTTATGCCAATTGTAATGGTGTGAGCTCTGATACCAACAGTTTGTTGTCTAGCGGATACCCTCCCCCCCCCAAACACACACCAAAAAAAAAAACACATACACACATCATACCGTAGTAGATGACTTCATGAAACAATCAGTTATAAGGCAGTGATGCACCTTACAGAACAACAAAGGCTAGAGATTTTGGATGAATCAATGGGCCACAGAAACAACTGGAAGAGTAATTTTCATTTTTAATTTCAACAAATTACCTAGAGGTATACCTAAGAAACTATAGAAAGAAACAATATCAGAAATAGTAGAAAAGAGAGGTTGTAAATTCGTTGAAGCTAGAAAGAAGACTCTAAATAGAGATCATTAACGAAAGTTTGTTCATAACAGCTAACCTTACACCGAAAGGTAAAATAGGTTCAAGATAAAGACAGAAAGAAAGAGTTGCAAGAAGCTTCATGCTCATGACTGCAAATCTACAAGTCACTGAAGTTTTCAATGGGTGGTTTCATATATTTCTAGTTTCCTTATGAATACATCTATGTCCTGAGCTTCTATCATGTCTGCCGCCACGTTTTTCCAGTCTCTTATAGTTCTGGGGTATAAACTGTTTCGATGTCCGTTTGTTCGTGAGCAGAGAATTTGGAATTTATTTTCGTGGCTGTTGCGTATTGTGTAGGCTGCGCTTCCTCTTGTAGATGTCCGAAATAGGATCGTGTGGAGCCTCTTTGTGCTGTTTTATATAACGATTTGAGTCTTCTGCGTTTTCTCCTTTTTTGCCAGGGATTCCCATTGTAGTTGGAGGAGAGTTAGTGTGACGCATCCAGGAATTCTAGAGAGGCAATTTTTTGACAAAGCGTGCCGCTGTCCTTTGCACTTGTTCAATCGTTGAAAGAACTTGTTGACAAGATGGGGTGCACCAGTGCAAATTAAGCTTGGGTCTTAACCTTTTCGAGACATTGGTACAAGTTTCTTCTGATAAAACCCAGTGTATCTCACCTACACAGTGGGCTACCCACCTGCTTGTCTTAATCTCTTGGCGCAGAGTTTTTTCTCACTTTTGTTTGATATCAGATTGTTTATAATTTTTGACACATTCTAGTTTTAAACATTATGTTGGGTCCCTACACTGCTATTTAGCGGTACACAGAGGATCTGATAACAAAACAAACAAAAACTATCTCACCTAGTCACGCTATACTGAGACCGGGCCAACCAGTTTCAGAATTGTTCTCATAATTTATTTGGCACTATTTACTTCCGGGCTCAGTTGTCATTGCTCTGGCGCTGAAAACGAAGTGACGTGGGTTCGAGGCCGTCTGGGGGATTTTCATCGCTAAAACCCAAAGAAAACCCCCGTATACCAATCCCCCGATCCCTACAACATCGGTAAGTGGGATCTAGAGCCTAGTCCTATCGGAGACGGACGATAAATCCGGAGGTCCCGTGTGCACGTTGCGAACGTTAAAGAATCCTTGGCAGTTGGAAATCAAAAAGAGTAGGCCGCAAGGCCGCTATTCAGGCAAAATTGAAATCCTACCACTTCCACCAAAATGTCACCGTGGGCTGATCACTTACTTGGATCAGAGACATAAATTACGTCTCTGCTTGGATTAACGACATGATCCAGAGAAATTCCGTCTCAATAAGAGTCGGCCCTACACTGTAATGATAAAAACGTACTGGATAAGAAAATGATGACCTTCTAATTCCCTGAGGCAAGTGTTATCTGTTATTTTCTTAATGTTTTTCAGCTTAGGTCTATGTCAAGGCTTTAGATAAAGTTATGATCACCCATAACAATGGAATTATTCATAGTTATGTCCATTATCCGTAAATCTTACACTGCGCTTGGTGATAAGGATACGGGACAGAAATAAGCTAGTACATGCCATTCTCTCCTGTTCGTCCTTAAACATCATCATCATCATCATCATCATCATCGAGAAGGAAACGGAAGAAGACAAAACTTAAAAACCTCGAAACAAGACACAACGGAAACACACATGCAGTCTCAGACTTTCTTCCAAGCATTCTACCAAGCGTAAGAAGCAAATGAGGAGAGATCTCGAGGACCCAATCGAGGAGGAGGGACGTCTTTAATCTCTGCGGAACCGGCTTCGTTGGCGCACTTAGTTGAGCGTCCGCCTCGTAACCGGAAGGTGGCGGATTCGATTTCCACACCTCGACATAATATCTACGTCGTAAAATCAGTCTTTAGCAGCTGCCGACCTGGCGCTCGGCATTATAGGAACAGTGCTAAGGCTGGTTGGCCAGGTGTCAGTATAATGTGACTAGGTGAGATATTCGTGTGAGTCCTCCGTTTATCTCTGTGTTGCAGCACGTTAACATGTCCGGAGTACTCCGCTGGATATGCGACCTAAACTGTGTAGAAGCAGGCGTTAAACCATAACGTTTAAACGTTTTTTTTTAAATCTCTGCGGTCTGTAGCGTCTTCCGTTTCCATGGCGTATCTGTGGCAGCAGGTCCAGACAAAAGGGGGCTAATCTGGTCTGATGTTCGTTTCCGTTTCTCCATATTTATGGCGTCAGTTTCCATGTCGTATTCGTGTTTTGTTGGATCAGGTGTTCTGGACCTGGCTCGATGTTAGTTCTCTCATTCTTTGCCTTCTTCTTCTACTTATTCTCGTTCTTTTCTCCCCTCCTCCTCGACCTCTCTTCCTTTTCCTTCTTTGTCTCCTTTTTCTAATATATGCTTGTAACTTCCAACTACAAGGGTGTCTTTTTATTGGTCCTCTAATAAAAGGGTCAATGGAGTTGGAAGTAGTTTAGCTATTGACAGTGAATCTTTTCACTTTGGCCAACCAGAAGTGCCGTTTACTTTGCTTAGCCAGACAATAGATAGTCTTGTCGGTTTATGTTTGCATGTTGATCGGCAAGGGTAGGGTCTCCTACCAAGTCGACCCCATCTCCAAGCGGTGTGGGCTAGGTAACGCTAACGGGGCTCTGGTGGCTTCAAATAGCAGCAATAATCACTTAGAGGCAAATAAACTATAGATAATGGAAGCAATCGATTTGGGGAGAGGGGTAAGGGCTTGGTATAATAATACTAGACTTATTCTTCCAAGGGTAACGGGGGAGAGGGGCCCAGAGAAGCGAAATTACCGGGATGGTGTTGGTGTAATTGTACCAATATCCCTGTATTTGTTGATATCATTGTTTTAACTGCATGCAAACACTTATCCTTTCCTTAAAGTCATTTCATACCAGCCCAGTCCCAGATTAATTAAAAAAGTCAGGATGAGTCGCCAAAACCATTGAATATTGCTAGCCACCGCAGTCGGTAAACTTCACGGGTTGTCATTGAAAAATATTGTCTGCATTATCTTTTTTTACAAAGACTCACTACTTCCTCAACCTAAATTTAGCTTCCTTTGTCATTTCCGGGTATTGATATTCCGGTTCGTTTTGTCGCAATACTTGTGACGACTGGAAGTGAAAGTTTGTTGTTGGAAATTGTTGATCTAGGAATATTCACCCAATATGATGGGACAAGGTTACACAAAGTTAATACAGCCTAAGAAATATCCAATTTCAGACGACTACCGTCTGACTGGTAGTGTCCTTGGTTTAGGAGTGAATGGGAAAGTTCATGAGTGTTATTCAAGAGCTACACAACAAAAATACGCCCTGAAGGTGGGACTTTGGTTACAACATCCTTTAGTGATATCTTTTTGTCCTGAACCTTTTATCCGTAAAGTTTATGCCCTTTGATATATTCACCCTATTGTCTTTCATTGTATATAAAACTGGATTTGCTGTAGAGTATCTAAAAGTAAATCAAACTTAAAAGAAAAAGGCTTTTGAGGTAAAGTTATAGAAACAAAATTATAATATCTGACCCTCAGAAAGCTAAGATCTCTCTATTGTCCATTGTATTTTATCATAAAGATTGATATTTTGGCACTCTTTCGGAATTGATGTCCCGGTCTGTGGCGGCCATTTTGTTTACCCTATCAACGTCAGAAATGACTGGTTTCAAATCAATTTCTAATGAATAAAATGAATTGTTTCAAACTGAGTTTGGGTTTTGTAGGTGTTTTATACTGTTTTATAAGAAACAGTTGTAGAAATAGTCATGATGGTAGACACTGAAGTACCTAAACATAACAGCAGTTAACATATAGACCTAGAGAGAGTTGCAACAAAGCAAGTTCCTGATACCTAAGGATTAGTAAAGGTGGCAGTTATCTTTATCATACCTTATGTTTGATGCCAAGGGCAGGAGCTAAATTGCAGTAACACTTGCATATTTACAAGGGTTGAATGTGAGTTTAGTGGTTTTTATACAAATACAGCTCAAAGCTTCACTCTAGCGGTGAAGTAAATAAAGCACTTAAACTCATACCCATAGGTCTCTACTCTTGAGTTAAAATTTCTTGCACCACTGCCCGAATAAAATTTGGATTATAGTCTATGCAACAGTCTGAAGTTTGGTCTAGCCTTTCATTTACATCGTTTCTACCTCTATTTTTCTATTTTCTTTTATTGCTCAAACGGTAAATTTTAAGATCAATGAAAGACTATCTAGACTAGTCAAACCAAACCTGTAATCCATTGTCTACGTTCTTCTGGGGTTGCTTCAGCATCCTGATAAGTGATGTCCTTAATCAAACCCTCGAACTTATTTAGTTTGTTTTGAAATGTGCCGACCGTATATGGCCTCTGAGGGTCTTCACCCTCTGTAATCACTGACATTATTGATTAGCACATAAAGTAAAAAATCACACAATTTCATTCATTTCTGAAATATATTCGTTTTCCTTAATTGAAAATATGCCATAATTGAACTCTATCATTCATATTTGCGCTTTCCTAAGTTATGAATCCTCGCCAGGCAGTACTCGTAAACCGGAACATTACCAAAAATAGCTGCGAGCGCAAGCGTAGATGACATCTAGCGTCCATAGCAACAAGCGGTGTATGATCTTTTTAGACCGCTTTATTACGCGCAAATGAAGAGCTCCTTAGACATTAAAAATTAAATCTCGCACGATTATCTGGGCTCGCACAGGATTAAGGCTAGTTAGATTGTTGTAGTATCAACTTTCAAGTGAAAAAAACCGAACTCGTGTTAATATCTTCATGATACAAATTGTCATGGCTCTTATAACCCGTTGAATCAAACAGACCAACATCGTAATGATAAAGCCGCTCTTTCCATAATTATTTAAAGGTTAACCCTCAATAGTCTGTAGCAAGGAGTACAAACCGGAGGAGTAATATTGGAACCCTTCGGTCTGTAGTGTTTTGTTGTTTCTTTTTTTTTTTTTTTTTTTTTTTTTTTTTTTTTTTTTTTTTTTTTTTTTTTTTTTTTTGTTGTCGTTGTTGTTCCTTGTTGGGTTCTTTTATCAGTTGCTCGGGTGAATGGCAAAGTTCCCCTTCTATTGGTCAGGCAAATGCCATATTAGGAAGAGTATCTACCTCAGACGCAAAACGAAGCATGGTATAATCATTATTCTTCCTTATAAATGACAAATTTCAAAACTTTTTCTCATTACTTCATGTCAACAAGGAACTAGATAGCGCAGTCTGTAAGCGTGCCAGCTTATGCGGCTGTGTATTTGAATCCAGTGTACGGAGCAAATATCAGCAATAATATTTGAGATGGTAGCAAAACGCATGTTGGCTACCAGGACTTGGACCCACTGTACAGTATTAGGTACTTAATTTAGAACAGTAGAATTCCTGACACAAGATCTGTAAATTACTTGAACGCTTAAAAGAGTTGGCTTAGTTGTCAAGCCGGTTCTTGCAATAAGATATGGTTTTATTTCATACGATGTATATATCTTATAAGTATTTGAAATAACGTGTTGATAGGATACCACAGGCTCTTGACCTTTTATCACCCCTAAAATGATATCGTACTGAATAAAAGAAGGGCATCCTAATCCACGACAACAACAACAAAAAAATGTGGGGGAAAAAAAAGGGGGGGGGGAGCTCATAATATGTTCCATCGAAATTTTAAATAGATATTTTGCATGGCATAGAATGGACAAACAATGGCCACTGAATGTTAAACCAGT
>JAUEKY010108143.1:0-10422 GCA_031833965.1 Scyllaea pelagica
CTACATTACACACAGACCAGACCTAGCCACACTTAATAAAAGAACCGAATTATTTAGCTCCTGCCCCCATCGCACAATTTTATCTCTGTGTGACAGTATGTTAGCTTTGTCAAAAGCATTTTCCCAGTGATAAGAACTGAAAACGTCATAACAAGGCATTAAATCGTAATAGTATCAAGATATTAATTTTTTTTGAAGCAGTAAAATGTATCATTGACAAAAAAGTCCTTTATTCTCTACATTCTCATCTCAGAGTACAATCAAGCATTGTATTATGGGATAATTGTTAAAATGTCTCAGTGGATCTTACACACAGAGTACTTTTTAAAACACGATTGAAATAAAACCATCCCAAAATCAAACTAGTGTATAGGCTGATAAAATCAGAGGCAATGGAGCTTAGACTTGTCCAATAAAAGTAAAAGATTTATAGCGTCAGAAGTGTGTAATTTCATATGATAAGGGAAAAAAAATTATCTTTCAAAAGACAGCAAAATTTCAGCTATTGCAGAATAAATCTACTTAAAATAGGGGTAGCTGTTCAAATCTCAGACAAAAATACGAATACAGCTGTATTTCAGTAGTAAGTCATTCTTTAAAAAAAGAAAGCAGAGGGTTCTTTCTATTCACGGTTGGTGTATTGCTTGTGTATGCAGTATAGGAGGAGGTGGGAAAAGGGGGCATAGCACCCAATCCTTCATTGAGGTTTGCACAGCTATGGATTTGAACCTGCCACCCCTGATATGAACCCCCAGGCACATGACCTACATCAATGCAAGAACAAAGAGCATACACAACAGTATGGTCTGACTACCATAACCCTTAAAGACTTATATACGAAAAAGTGGTCTTATCTAAGGTTTATCATTTTATCTAAAAAATGTGCATACATATTAATGGTTGTTCTATACAGACAGATAAAGTGGTATCATATGAGGCTCATTTCATTTATCTAAAAATGCATACATGGCTGGTTTCAACAAACTTTTAAAAAAAGTGTTTTTATCAGAGGTTTACCTACATTATAATATAAAAACAATCACATGCATGGCTGTTCTTAACTAAGAATTAAAAAAAAAAAAACCTAACCCAACTCATCAAAATAAAGGATAATGCTCATGATGAGTGTCACATGTGTGAATAGGATTCAAATCAAATGTGGAATAATATAGGAAATACATATATTTCAAGTACAGGGATGGGGGTGAGTTAATGAAACGTGTTTGTGTGGTCCTCGACTTTGTTACGTTGCTATCTTCTGAAAGGTGAAATACAGCATTTTTAGAAAACAATAAATGTGGTATTCTATTTTGCCCTTCTAACAGAAGACAGCTGGGTGTTGAGGCAATAATTTTACCTATGCCCCCTCTCTTGATGTCGAAGTATGAGGTAGACAAAAAGTTTTATCTTTCCCAATGAAAATTAAATCAAATTAAATGCTCTACTGGCTAAGAATAGATAAAATGCTGTGAACATGAAAAGTCGTAAGCAGCAGTTTTTCTTTGATCATCCTATAATGTAAAGTGCTATGCAGTTTGTAGCAAACAAAAGGGTCAAAGGAATGAGATTTGGATCGTAAATGACATCATTATTCAATACAAGCAGAATTGAATTCTATTATTATCCCCATCAAGCTCTAGAAGCAAAGTACTCTTTCAAGATGTCCAGCGCCTGGGGCAGCTCTGTGTATTCTTTGACTATGAAGGTCGTCCCATTCTCTGCTCCTCTGATCATGGCTGACAAATCTGGAAAAAAAAAAAACACAAAAAAAACCCAACAAAAAACAACAGGTGATACATTGAAAAGGAGAGAAAATCATGCTGGAAAACTTCTATGTTATGAAAAGGCTGTAAATATTTTAATAATCTGTCTTTATTTTTCATCTTACCCTTTCCACAGAGGGTGTAACACTGACTCCCTTTCTGACAAAAGCGGATCATTATGGCTCAGTTCTGCTTAGTCCCCCAACAGATCATTCTGCATAATTCAACCCAAAAAAAGAAATACACTTAAATGTTGTAATAACGCAATCCCCCTATTGTACCACTACGGTTTGGTACTATATAAAAACAGTGAAATAACCCATTAAACCGCCATCCGCAGAACTTTGCGTGACAAAAATATTTCCCGTTATACTGCCAGCTCAAAACTATACAGATAAAATAAACCCCACTCCAACCACTTCACTTATAAATTCCCCTATTTGGCACAAGGAATAGATGTGATTATCATCCAGACTCCCCCATTCATTCTGTTTCTACATCTAGCAATGTTATTTACTCCTATCATGAGGGCAGCATGCCTAAAGTACCTAAGCAGCGTATCTTTGTAGATAAGGCTGCAAGTCAATTCACAGGCTACATTAAAATTTGTTTGACTTCCTTAGATGTACACCTCAATGTGAATTTTCTTTGAGTCACTCAAGGGTAAGCATAGTGGGCTTGCCATCTGCTTGTCTTTATCTCTTGGCTCAGAATTTTTCCTGACTTTTGTTTTTTAGCAGATTGTGTTTATACTTTTTGACAAATTCTGGTGTTAAACATTACGTCAGGTCCCTACATTACACTGCTAATGAGCAGTACACAGGGGATCTGATAACAAACAAAAAAATGAGGGCAAACATTAATCACTTTGTTGACCCCAATGAACAGCTCTCGCTTTACCACCAATTTCTCTATAATCACCAGATTTCTAATGGTCCCATGGTTGGCGGTATAACAAGGTTTCAGTGTATGCTCACACAAGTTTTCCTTGTCCTTTTGTTTCTCACAGATCCTTCATCACAAAGCCAATATCCCACACCCAAACTTGAATTTACACATTCCTCATTAAATAGCATTGTCCCTGCTGGGACAAGGAAAAGAAATTCATTCTGTATTATAATGAGCTCAATTTTGCAGTTGAGTTCAGTTCAAACTATTTCATCTTAGGCCAAATTACGATATCTTTAACTATTCAAGTGAATACAATAACATTGATTTACTGGGGTTTTTTTTTACGACTTGGGTGTATCAGGGCCTAGGCTTGAACCCATGGCCTACCCGTTCCGAGGCGGATGCTCAACCACTTGAGCCAAAAGGCACCGGTCACAAAGATAAAACAACTGCACTTTGCAAACGTCAACAAGGCTTCAGCCCCTCGGCCTTGGACAAGAAAGAAAGAGTGGTACGGTGCCAGACCAGACCCAGTCCTTTCACAATGGAAAACAAAAACAAAACAAAAAAAACCAACTTGCCACCACAGAACAGACCATGCTTATCCACTGTGCTATTCTCCACTACCAAGGGTTTAGAAAACAGCTTTAGTCACAGCTACTTTTCTCTATGAAAATAACCTCAAACTTACTTTTCCCTCCTGGTCTAAAGAGACAGAGAATGCTTTTTCCCATGGCCACAGCTCTCCCAATTTCATAACCAACACCCAATGATGGCTGGGTGACTTCAGCCACCACATCTGGTGATGAGATAAGATCAAATAAAATATACTCATCCTTGAAAAGAAAACTGTTTTGTGCGATGTGAATAAAGTGCTTACATGATAGAAAAATAGATATGTATACCTCATACAATAAATGCTTATGAATGTTGCAACAGTAAAAACAAAACCACCCAAACCAGCTCTCAAACTGAGAACCTTCATTGGCAGAAACCGGACATAAATAGGAGATCAAAAGACTAGAGTAAAATCTATGTTGAAATCACAAATCACACCATATCTGGCTATTTTTCATCACATACTTAACAATAATATGGCATGTGCGGTCAGTGGAAAAACTAATATTTTGATTGTTTCTGGTTTTGGTGGGTTTTTTTTTTCAGTTTTAGCAGGTTTAACATTACCTGGTTTTGATTAACACTACCAAGAATACACTAACAAATCAAGTATACAATAAAATCTGTTTAATACAAATAAAAAGGAGTTAACTCCCTCTGTCAATTGGTACTGACCATAATTTGAATTAAGTCCCCTGATCAATAACTGCTCAGGGTTGAAATAATCTAATCAAGGTTTGATTTTTAAGACAAGACTACTGAATACACCTTCGACTTCACAAACCGTATTTTTTGTTTTTAACATTACACCCTTAACACAGCACAAGGTATATACAGGAGATATAGAGCAGGAGCATATAATGAGAACAGTAAAAGTACTCAGAATGATGTTGTTGATGAATGATACAGTGCAAAAAATTGACAAAGCCTTTTAAAGCCAGAAAAAAAGGGGAGAGAGAGCTTTGTTGCAGGGTTCAAACCCTTGCCTGCCATGACAACACCTGTCTTGTCAACGGTAAAAAAGAGCACACAGACAGAGCCATCCACGTCCTCTGTAGCTCATATATATATGGTTTTTTTGAGTAACTGTGAGCCAATAGACTAATTTCCTATAAGTGTGCCATGTGTGTTTGTGTGTGTGTGTGTGGGGGGGGGGGGGGTGGGGGTGGAGTGGAGGTTTAAGAACACATTAAAGCACCTGGAGTTTGTGCAGCCCAACAAAATGTAAATTATCACCATTATTACTACACTCAGAAGTGCAATTAACTTTCAATTCCTTAAAATATATCACGTTTATCTAGAAATAGAAGTGGAAGTGCTTGTTCTCTTGTAAAAAAAACAAAGAATTCTTTTTTTCTCATGGACTTGGAATTGTTTCTTTTCTTTGTATTGTGCTTGCATATCATGGGTCAACCTTGAATCTTGAAGGCTATTTTCGCACAGGGTGCTTTTATGCAGTCAAAACCATACCCATCTGATTTGGACCATCAGTCAAAGCGTGACCAAGGGTGTGGCCTCCAACAGGCAAGTGAGACCAGCAGCCCTTGGAGGAATTAGACTTCCCTTGTTACACCATGTGGTGTTGCATTACACACATATTAAATCAGAGAAACGACTCTCAAAGAACCAAACTCCAGAGATTTAAGACACAATGAGATACTTACACTGACATTCCGACAACATGCGCACATCATTATCATGGATATTCTTATCTGTTCCATACTCTGAAAATAAGCAAGAACAAAAAAAATCCCAAAATAAATTAAACTATTGACACAGTTGAATCTCTTCTTCCTCTTCATTTTCTTGGTCTAAACTATTTTACCGCTTACATTGTTGGTTGCTGTTTTCTCTCTGATCAAAGAAAGAGTCAATTTATTGATGAGCTGGTGATTAATCCAGAGTAGCAACACAATCATATAACAAATTCAGCGATAATAAAAAATGGCAATGGCATAATATGTAAACACTTCAAAATATTAACTTCTGCATTTGCTTCCTTTTATTTTTTGCAAAATATCATCTATAACAAATAAGTGAAAACAGAATGTTGTCAAAAGTCAAAATTATAAGTCTACAGATGACCACAACTCTCTCCCCCCTAACTCCCCCCAACCCCCAAACCTGAATAACTAAAGAAACCTTTCACTTTCAGCCAAAACAATTTTGTTTCATAATTTCAATGTTGCTCAATGCGCTTAGCTCAAGCAGTAACTGATAGGTTGTGGTTTCAATCCAAGGCTGTGACAAACCCACGTTATATGAAAACCTGTTTTTTAGCTGCTGCCTGTCTTAACATTTGGCATTGTGGGAATAGAGTTAAGATTAAGACTAGTTGGCACAATGCAAGAGTATGCAATGAAATGTGAGTGGATGAGAAATTGGCGTGGAGTCCTCTCTGTTTATCTCAGTGTGGCAGCATATTAACAAGCCCTAAAGCGCTCCCCCTGTGATATGACCTATAAAGTGTTGAAATAGGCACTAGACCACAAAGCCTTAATGAAAGTAAACTTGCTTGCTTCTAAATCCTGATCGTCGGATTACCACTGTTACCTTCACACTAACTCAGTCAACATCCAGTTGAACATCTTGCCTTACAGTTCTACCTTGTTTGACAATAACCCTCCAGTTCCAACTCGCCGTACAACTTACCTTCAAGAGGGCCTCCTGCCTCTGTTAGCTTTTTGTCCCCAACAAACTCTGTCAAAACAGTTCCATACTTAGTTTTCAACTCATCTATGATTTTATAGTAGAGGTCAACATCCTGCCTGCCTGCTCGGATACTTCCAGCAAAGTAGATGTTTGGACTCATATTGATTTTGATCAAGACCTGGTGATGATGCAATGAAAAAGAAACCAAATTATTTTCATTTCTGTATTTTTGATGGTTTATTCTCTGGGGTAAAAACTCCCATGAGGCAGGCCAAAGAAAATGTGGACAGATGTTAATTTAGAATGTGAGTAGAGAAAAGAGGATCAGATGCAAACTGAATGAGACAAGAAGAAAAGTAATGATAGGCAGTCAAAGTCGAGGACATGATCATGGCTCTAGACTCTGAAGCAAGAGGTCATGGGTTTGATTCCCTGTAGGGACAAAAAAACAATTACTTCCTGATTATCAACACTAAAAACCCAACAAAAAAGAGAAATTCCGCCACCAGAAGAGATGGCCTTACAATAGTAAAAGTGCACTGGATAATGAAATGATTCTATAGCATTTCTTCCACCTCCTGAATAATTTCACTATTTAGCAAGCCTGACACATCTCTCTTGTTGGGAAGCTACACCTCTACAAAAGGTGTAAAACATATCTTGACTTGACACATCCATTCTGAATTTTGTCCTGAGCTCTTATTCATTCAACTCATCAACAATTGTCTACAAATCCTAGTGATGAATATGCTGAAGATAGGTTTTATGCAAACTGTTCAGCTTATCAGGTTAACCATAGATGGGACTTTTCGACAGAACAGTCCTCAAGGCGGGATCAAGCTGCAGAGCAGTTGTGCCTTTTAAGTATTATAGGCCAACACAATTTTTTCAGAGGTCGGGAAAATGATTTAAGAACTTATTCTCCCCTAAGGGTGCTACAAATCAGACAAACATTCACAGAAGTCCTACAGGTCAGGTGATATCTTTAGTTGCATGATAATCTATTTACAGAACTGGTACTGTACTAGCACAAACTTGCTAATACAGGTGGATCATATCCTTAACTTCCCACACCTCTCATTCTACTTTTGGTTTTGAAGCGTGCACATTAAAACACAGTAAACAAAACCATATTCTCAAAGTCAGTATAGAGCTAGCTTGCATCTTTTCAGCCTAAGAGTCTAAAGTACTGGGGTTTTTTTCTACATTTTCTTAGCCAATGTTGCAAATACTGTTTGATGTGTTTCAAATTCTTAAATTGAAGTCAAGTTTCTTTGGTTTTATTCCTATTTCTTTGTAAATTGTTTCATTTACTATTGATTTGAATCATTTGATTCGTTGTTTGATTCTTGTCATGAATTCTGTTAATGACAGAGACTTGAATCTCACAATTTGTTTGCCCCCAATGAAAAGATAATTTATTAATCTCCTGCGACTAATATCAATGCCTTCCCTAATGGCTCCACTCTCTCTAAAATAGTGAAAGCCATCATGATCAACACTGCTCAGTGATCAATGAAGTATCTAGATTTGGCGATTCTGAAGTTTCTATTTTTCATTTTTCCTATCCATAAGAGACGAAAAAGATTATTGAAGGGGGAAGACTTGTTGAAAGAGACAGCACAGCAGGTGCGCTATAACATAAACGTTTGTAGGCTGATCATTTTCTGAAGCTTCTTAATTCACGTCCAAGACTTGAAAAGGCCTGGAGTTGTTCAATGCTTCCCAAACCCTTTTCCTTCTTTGCTACAAACAAGCGTCGAAAATTCATCCCAAAAAGACCAGCACCAAAAACAGACAAAGGGTAGTTGAAAAAAAATAGCAACCAATGACAAAGCCTATAATCAGGAAAAGCAAGCAAAGATATATCCCCATTGTTTCTAAACGAGGACAAGATTAGATTTCTTGTCCATGAAAGTGGCTACTTGAAAAGAATGGAAAGCATAAAGGTACCATCCAGGGATGGGGGGCGGCAGTGTTCAAAGTGTTCACTGAACAGGCTCTCGATCTATATGACTTGCTGCTTGTCTTCATATTATTCAAATCATAGGACTGCAAAAATGGTTCGAATTACAACTTGATGAATAAAAACTATGGCATACGTGTCTGATTTGAATAGCTGTGAAGTAGCAAGTTCCCTTGTTTGTATGATTGAATATTATAAGCATCCCCAATTGCTGTTGTTGCTGTTGTTCGTTTTAACTGAGAATGGGTGGGTGAGGGAGGGGTGGTCAAATTTTCTGTGCGATTAACTTAGCACAGGGAGTAGAAGTTGGGCCCTTAGTTCACAGAACGAGGGTTGAGAGCCGAAGCATAATGCTTAACACAGCAATTCGCACACTTTGCCTCACATCTCACTCATCACCTCTTCACTCTTCAAACTGAACAGTTAAAGAAGAGGACAGAAGAGAGTTGTGTAAAGGGGAAAACACACCATTTATCAGCAAGCCTGTGCATTTGTGCAACTGAACAGTTCCCATATATTTGGAGTTCAAGCGTGAGAGTGTACATCATGCCACAGTGTTCGTAGTGCGCACACAATGGCATGGACTTGGGTGTTGCGAAGCAGCGCTGATCCGGGTGTGTTGGCAAACTTTAAGTTTGTTGTGTTCATGTGTGTATGTGCATGTGTGTTTGTTTGTCTGCAATATATTATGTTTTGTAAAAAGTGAACAGGTGCGACTGACATCCCAAACCACCACTGGAACCATTAATATTTCTGCTTGATAATATCCGCTAAAGAGTTCTTCCGAGCTTGGGTTTTTACAAGGGAATGACCTGATTCATTTCTGGATAATCGTGAATAGTTTGATGAATCCAAATGTGAAAACCTCTCAGTGTATGATTTGCTTTATTTAAGTATGCAGAGGGTGACATAGCATCCCCCCCCCCCCCCTTTTCCGTATCATATATATCTAGATTGCTGGAATAAAGTAAGTCTGTTAGATTTACTAACTAGTATCATCTCTAACAACTTGATACAGTGCCATATAACACACGAAAGGGAATTGGCGTAGTACTGTTTTTGTGTAATAAAGAGCGGAACATAAGTTTTCTTAATGAGGGAAAAGTTGTTGGGCTATCCTTCATCATCTTGTGTGCAAGTGCATTGTATGGCAACCACTTCGTGGGGGGGGGGGGGGGGGGCCGCCGGCAGCATCGTAACACACACTCTTCCTGAAATGTGAGAGACAAAGCACATGGCGTCAGAAGCAAATGACCACTCTTGTCTTCTTCCCCTCAGATGCTAAAAATCTATAGTACTCTATCTATGGGTTTGTCAAATCAATTTAGAAAGTTTCATGTAGATTTGGATGTTATTGAAATTTCAAGTGACTAGCAGTTAAAGCAAATATTTGTTACATGATGTCTAATGTCAACCATGGACAACAAAAAGATTTAATCAGGTACCTAGCTACTGTGAAAAAAGAGCTAGGATATTCTTAGAATGTTGGTTATTGGGAACAAGATCTTGTTGTGAATAATGACATCCTCATTTCAAGTTTGTTTGTTTTTGGTTCCTCTCTTCAGTCTCCTTCTTTCCATCTTATCTGATTGTCAACAAAACTCACTGGATCCATCATACATATACATTCTTGATTGAGTTCAATTGTTTCAAAATATCATTGCTTGGTAAGATAAGAATTCTACAAGATATTGAAACCATAAAAATAGTTGTCACTTACTTAATTTTTGATTAAGCGTCAAGCATATATTGTACAACACTGAGAGTTTGTTTTTCCTTGAGCGAAATAAGTCGTTTGTATAATTATCATTTGCCGACAAATCAGACTAGACATCCAAACGCACCTACCTCCATAGGTCTAGTTAAGACATCTAGATAGATTCTAGTCTACTATTCTTTATCTATTTATCTAAATATATAAAAGAATAGACTTCGGTGTGTGTCTTCAATGGCTGAGAAAACTAAACAACGTAGAGTTTTGAAATAATTACAGAGGTTTGCTTTTAGGTTGAGCTTGGTTTACATCAATTCAATTCTTAAATCCAAAAATAAAAAAATGAAAGAAAAATTAAAAACAGTTCTAGATCGCTTAAAATCTCCTTATCATGTTTTTTTACTTAGCGAACACTTATTCTACAATTTACCAAGCCGAATATTTATTCTACTTAAAGCCAAAATTCTCACCATTTTATGCCAATTTATTTTTGCCAAAAAAAGGTGTTTACCACATAAATACTTTAAAAATGTATTGCAACCGTAGTATCTATATGAAATTTTAGAAAATTGCACCTAGCGCCGAAAACTAATAATGATCGAGCCAGAAGTACACAAACATCATTTTGGCATAAAATTGGCTTTAGTGACAACCAATGTGGCATCAATCTCACACTAATTATGCTGGTTTGTTTTGGTTTGCTGACACTGAAAGTTGAAAGTAGACAGTGAAGTTTGAAACGAGAGAGAGACAGACAGAGAGAGAGAGAGAGAGAGAGAGAGAGAGAGAGAGAGAGAGAGAGAGAGAGAGAGAGAGAG
>JAUEKY010108254.1:0-10420 GCA_031833965.1 Scyllaea pelagica
CAAAAAAAAATGAAAAAATAAACAACATTAGTCTGGTACACTTACAGCACTAATCAGTATCCGCGTCCTTTTCTCCGGAGGATCAAGTGTTTGGGCATTTGCCTCGGAACTGGTAGCTTGCGGGATCAAGCCCAGGCCGTGACATACCCAAGGCGTAATTTTTTGGTAGCTGCCCGCCAGGCGTTCTGTATTATTTGACCAGTACTAAGACTGATGGGCCCGGTGTTGGCATAAACTGACAGGATGATATATACGTGTTTATACCTCTGTTTATCTCAGCGTGACAGCCCATTGTCATGCCCAGAGCGCTCCACCGCTGATATGACCCCCAACGCAGGCGTTTGACCTGAACATTGAGACGTTTTAGAGTCCTTTTTAAAGCACAATCACGTTGATCACCCTAACCTGCTTCTATTTTCGTATGAATGTATTATATCTTTTAACTTCTTTTCCTACCCAGGTATCCACGGCCGTGGTGGAGCCGTACAACTCTATTCTGACCACCCATACCACCCTGGAGCACTCGGACTGTGCCTTCATGGTGGACAACGAGGCCATCTACGACATCTGCCGGCGCAACCTGGACATCGAAAGGCCCACCTACACCAACCTGAACCGCTTGATTGGCCAGATCGTGTCATCCATCACGGCCTCCTTGCGTTTCGATGGGGCGCTCAACGTTGATCTCACCGAGTTCCAAACCAACCTGGTGCCGTACCCACGTATCCACTTCCCGCTGGCAACCTACGCCCCGGTCATATCTGCAGAAAAGGTAATCAGGTTTGGTAGTTAGATTCTCTGATTGTGATGGGTTGTAAATGAAGCATTTGAACGCCGTTAGTGATATTTATATTATTTTCGTCGTTGGTATTATCATGATCATTATCATCATTATAATCACCATCATAATCATGAATGTTATCATTTTTATCATCATCGTTATCAATACTGTGCTTTTGTTGTTGTTGTTGTTGTTGCTGTTGTTGTTGTTTTAGTTCTAACAGTAAAAAATGAAGTTCTAGTCACACCCTTCTTTAACCATTGACAGCACTAGAATTAGATTTTGCTATTTTTTCTTCCTTTTACTGTTGGCTGTTGGAAAGGAAGGGGGGGGGGGGCATGGTATTCCTAACACGTTACCGATAGGACTTTTTAAATGTTTTGATTGACCTTTAAAACAATGTTATGGCAGAGCGGAAACAAACACAATTATGCCGAGGCGACGGGACTGGCTCAGCTTAGTAGAATTATATTCCTTGTTTAATCCAACTGAATTATGTATACACGCTCTTTCAGCAAGCGACAAAGCTGTTAACAGCCAGGTACTCATTCACACGTGAGTGGTGTGCCAAAATGTAGGTAGATAGGCTTTCCCCACAGACTTTCTGATTGGGATTGAACTCGAAACTCCACAAATACAAGCCAAAGAATTTACCAATAAATCATGTAGTCGCACAAAGGTGAGAGTTAATTACCTGTTCATTACATCATTCCTATTTCTCTGGGGTTTTTTTCCTGCAGGCATACCATGAACAGTTGTCTGTGTCCGAGATCACGAGTGCGTGCTTTGAGCCAGCCAACCAAATGGTCAAATGTGACCCGCGTCACGGCAAGTACATGGCGTGCTGCATGCTATACCGCGGAGACGTCGTACCCAAGGACGTCAACGGTGCTATTGCCACCATCAAGACCAAAAGGACTATCCAGTTCGTTGACTGGTGTCCGACTGGGTTCAAGGTGAGTTAAGCCAATGGCTAGATACTGTACTCGTCATCATCTCCATCATCATTATCATTACCGCCACCATTACCGCCACAACCACAATCACCATCATCATTCCCATCACCACCACCACCGCCACCGCAACCGCCACCAGTATCACCACCATATATATTACTATTATTATGATTATCATTATTAGTTTTCATAATTTTCATTATTCATTATTTTTAACACTGTCACTATTAGTACTTTTACCATAGTCATCATCAATAATATATCTAATTGTCACCGTCGTCAACATTATCACTACCATCATCAACACCACCACTATCATTATCTACAGTGTCAGTATTAATGTTATCATTACTGTGTCAATCACCATCATTATCATCACCGTTACTATCATCAGTATTGTCGTAGTTATCCAATATATTATGCTAATTTTACTTTGATAATGTCACCATGACAATTGTCATCATAGTCATTATAATATTAACTATCATTATTTCCATCCGCACAGGTGGGCATCAACTACCAGCCTCCGACAGTTGTACCAGGCGGAGATCTGGCCAAGGTGCAACGGGCTGTGTGTATGCTGAGCAACACCACAGCCATCGCTGAGGCCTGGGCGAGGCTCGACCACAAGTTTGATCTGATGTACGCCAAACGCGCGTTTGTTCACTGGTAAGTGCATGGAGATGTAAGATAAAAGTGTGCGCGGTGATATCGTTAAGTAGCTAATAGTTATGTTGCCAGTTGCTGAAAATGGTGAACGTTTTTAGCGTTATGGTTTAACACCTGTTTCAACACAATTTAGGTCACATCGCCGGCGGTGAGAAAAGTGACGATGTGATCAGGTTGTATCATTCACTTAACAAAATGGAATACTCGTTATCGGTGTTGTCTCTGTCCGGATAAATTACTAGAGCTTATCCCCGTGTGGTGTCCGGGGCTAGAGAATAGCACCACCGTGGTGCCGACGTGTCGAAACAGACGACTACAGGGCACTCTTTCTTTCTTTCTCTCCTTCCTGCCCCTTTCCATATTTTCCTGTCTTCTCCCCTCTTTCCTCTTTCTTTCTTGTTCAGTCCCGTGGAAGCTGTGTTTGTTGCTTTTCTGACTGTTTGCGGGCGCTGACATGGCCTAAATTGTGCCGATAGCGCCGTAAAATCCTCAAGAAAGAAACAAACAAACTAGAGCTTATCAGGCCATTTATTTCGTATTGCTGTTGGCTGGGAACACCCTTGTAAAGCGCTTTCAGCACGTGTCGTGGCTTTTGTGCTTTAGAAATGCCTTACAACGCCCCCCCCTCCCCCATTCAAAGGCAGACACATAAATAGTTTACCGGCATCCTTTGCTCAATAAGTAGAGCATCCATCATGGAGCCCGCAAGTCGTGGGTTCAATCCTTTGTTACGTCATGCACAAAAAGCAAATAATCGACTCTTTAGCAGCTGTTTTACCTGGTGGTTATTGCACTTGCAAATGAACAAACAAGCGTATGGCGTACATCAGATCAGACTGGTGGTCATTATGGGATCTGGGTTTAAACTGGCTGCCCTGATGTTATTATCCGAACCTGTTTAGATATTCTAGTTGGTCCTTAGTTAATCATCATCATCATCATATCTTGTCTCTGTGGAACTTTATCCAGTCATTGGCGGCTTCATTGCACAAAAGCAGGTCGGCATCCGAACATGCTGGTCCCAGGCTGCAGTTTCGGAGGATATGCTCCATTGTTTAGTAGGATGCGCCACAGGGACATGTCCTGTCCAGGGAGATTTTCCATCTCTTTAGGTTGTCTGCCGTTCGTCCAACTTTTGTCCTGGCCCTGTTTAGTGCCACCCAATCCTTCCTTGGGAGGTCGTGGCCGTTTGGGAGTTAATCACTCTGTGGCAGTATGATGATATGTACATGGCGCTCCACCTTTGACGTGTCACGTGTTACATAATTTAGCATTCTAATCTTTAAAGGGAGGGCTCTTAGATGATACTAATTCGTCTTGGCAAACAAGAAAATGCTATTTGAGTCGCTGATCTGAGACAACTTTTTATCTTTGACAGCAGCTCTTGAAGTATCTTTGAGAGCTGATGTCAAAGATGAAAAGTAAGTGTCTTCGATACTAGGATCAGCTCATGAAAGCATGGACAAATGGAATACTGCGCATCCGTGGGTATGACTGTCTTTGGGTTGTGCTATTGAGGTGTGTAGTGTCACTGATGTCATTGTCGACAGGTGTTATCGGCTCAAATTATGGTTCAGCATTTGCTTCGGAACTGGTAGTCACGGTTTCAATCCCAGGACGCGACATACCGAAGGCGTAAAATGAAAATAGCAGCTTCACACAATGGGTTTGGCATTATGGGAACAGTACTAAAACTGGTCAGTCTGGTGTCAGCAAAATGTGACTGGAGAGAAATGTTCATGTTGAGTCTTCCGTTTATCTCTATGTGGCAGCCAGCGCGTTAATATATTAAGAGCACTCCGCCGATTATATAAGCTACTAAGTTTTAAAACAGGCGTTGAACCTTAAAGGTAAAAAGTTGATGTTTTATTACTTTTGTTGTTTTTTACTTCGTCTATTCGTGGCTCGATGTGGACTCTTATACACGCTTGATGGCTCACAGACCGACTAAGAGTCATAAAAGTAATAATCGGGTGGCGACGAACCTGACGTAAAATCATCTTAAATCAGGATGTGTGTCGTTTGATTTGTATTTTGCTCATGTTGTTGCTGTTTTTATAGTTGTTCTTGTGTGTATATTTATGTGTGTTTGCCCTAACTTTTTGTCTCGTGAAACAGTGTTAATTAGTGGCTTACAAAGTCGAGAATTAAATGATATACTTTTATCTCAGATAACTTGACCTTGCCTACCTCTAATAACGCATATAAACGAGTCCCTTTTTCTATTTTGCACTGCCGTTCAAGGCAAATGTTTTGAATGGAGGTTTCTAGGACATATTGATGCAAGGTCCAATTAGAACATTTCCACCTTGTGCTGGTTATTGGAGTAACATATAGTTCAGTGGATAAGCACGCTGCTGGTTGCAAGGCGGTGTTGCTGAGGCAGGCGCGGGTTCGAATCCCCCATTTACCTGATTTCTCTCTCCTATTTTTCTTCTACGAATGGCTTTGTTTACTCTCGCATTGTACTACTACAATGTTCTGAGTTTTTCTACTATTTTCAGTGCCTACTCCACATTTTTACCCCGTGCAGGTTAACCACCATATAGATGTTAAATCTAAACCAACATGCAGACTAATAAACACTTTTTCTTCAAACTTTTGCATCGCCTTGAGAAGCAGAGATTAAGCTCTAGAAAAGAGAATAGACATCCACTCTCTTTGGCTCTAGTTTGTCTCGACTTCGATAGATCTCTTAAATCTGAGCATTCAAAACATTTAGATTGCTTGGCTAGCCTGTACAAAGTACAATCTAAAAATGATCTGGACCAGTTTGAATACCGTCTTCAGTTGAGCAGTGACGGCAGTTTTGGTTTTAAAACTAGCTTTATGAAGTTCGTCTGTGTAATCGAATTTTTCTATTCTGGAGCAAATAAATCAACCCCAAACTCATCAATTTCGGGCGTTGCTTTGCGACTTACGTTTGGGAAAATCCAATATTTCATTGGGTCTGACTCAAAATGATTATTTTTCTTCGGGAGAATAAAGTGAATTTCATAATCATTTTTTTCCACACATACTGAGGTCACTTTGAGCCTGGTATCTATACCCCGCAGTGTAGATAAAGGCCTACGTGGTTAGCTGTGCGTCAAACCTTAGCAAGGTCTTTTATCTATCGTGATCTTGCTGTCAACCCTATAACAGCTGGAGAAAGAAGTACTAACAATCCCGACCCTGTCGCCTCTGTTCTAGTTATGAGTCTGCCTCCCCCTACAAATCTGTCACACGTGTCACTTCTCTTTCTTTATGTTGATGACCTAGTCGACTTAGCTAAAGGTCAAAATGGAATTCTCCAACCTTTCATTCGTACTTTGATGAAACACCTACGCGTGTGCTGTTCCTAAGAATGCTTTATTCATATCCCCTTTAAATCTTTTGTCATACTACATTAATAGTCATGAGCTTTTGCATAGACATAATATTATCATTATGATTCAGTTCAGCCCAGCCCCAAAGCAACCAAACACAATCAGCAAGACACGCAGTGAGCAGTGTATCACAGATGGTTGCCAATGGTCTCACTTGCTACCTAGATGTACCGACAATGCAGATGTGTTGAGGCTGAATTCATAAATCATTTTCTCATTTCATTGTGATGCAAAAAAATAAAGGTTGAGCACTTACTCCTTAGAGATTTGGATAAAAGGAAATCAACACAAGTAGTTCTTCATACTCCCCCCCCCAAAAAAAACCACAAAAAAAACCCCAAAAAACAAACAAACAAACAAACAAACAAAAACAAAAAATAAAAAAATACAAAAACCCCCCCCTCTAACTTAGAGGACTAAAAGATTACATTTACTTTCCAAGATATACAATTTAAAACACAAAGACGACTTTTTTTTTACTGCAGCATTCAGTCGTAACGTGAGAATTCTTAATGAAAATGGTTCAATGTTTTATTAGACTAGACCCGCTATTTGCATGTGTCTTTGTTGTTGCTATTGTTGTTGTTCTTTTGTTAGATACGATGGATTGCTCTCTTTGTCGTATCGTCTCCCTCGCCTACGTCTCTAGTAAACCCAACACTTCCACTGTCCTCACCCTAATAAAGCTTTCCATTGCTTTCATACCAAGTCAATGGCATGACCCACTAGCACCGTTTCTCAAATGGTTGTGTTGAGCGTCCGTCTCTGAACCGGTAGGTCGTGGATTCGATCCCATGCCGCGGCATAACCTAGTCGTAAACATCGTTCGTTTGGGGTTTTTTTCAACTACCTCCAGGATTTAGCATCATGGGAATAGTGCTAAGACTAGTTGGTCCTTCACCAGTATAATGTGATACGGTGAGATATTCGTATTGAGTACTATGTCATCTCTGTATGCCAACATACTGATATGTACACCGCGCTGTGCCGGTCATGTGTTGGAACATTTGCTAGATCTTAACGTTTATAACAGGACCTCGCTACCCTTAATAAAAGTTGATAAGCAGACTCACAGCTGCTGTCACTTGGCCGTCATTATCCTCTTATACACTTTATTACGTTTATTTTCAGACAGTTTGGCAGTGATATCATTTGTGTATTGTATCCCGCAGGTATGTGGGAGAGGGTATGGAGGAGGGTGAGTTCTCGGAAGCAAGGGAAGACCTGGCAGCCTTGGAGAAAGACTACGAGGAGGTTGGTGTGGACTCCGTGGAGGGGGAGATGGACGAGGAGGGGGAGGAGTATTGATACCTCCCCCATGTCAGCAGCAATCCAGTGTGTTTTGTGTGTCCATTCCCAACGAATCTCATAACAGCATAGTTGGCCTTACCATAGTAATAATGATGGTGATGACGATTGTAATATTGATGATGATGATAATAATAATAATAATAATAATAATAATAATAATAATGATATTGATAATAATAATAATATAATAATAATAATAACAACAACAATAATAACAATAATGATAATAGTAACATTTGTGATATGCCTAGTGAATGTTGAAAAAGTAGCAATGTGTGTGTTGAAACAATGTCGTAATGTGTAAAGTATGAATGATTTTTAAATGTTATTGTTTATTCTTCAACATAACATTATCCTTATATAGAATTTTTTAAGTGAACGAATTTGTAACCTGTGACAGAATAGATAGTATTTCCGTTTTTATTTAGGTCTCACGCAATACTTGCTGCATGTTGTGTCATTATTCCCGTCTAGATTATTCATTATAGCTGATATAATTAATTATGTCATGACAAGTAATAGATTATTGAACTGAGACCCAGGCATAAACTCCTATGTTGGTTTGTAACAAGGCAATGGAGGAGAGATAGTTTGGTGGTAACTTTCTTGGTAACTCGATTGAAAATATTTGTTCTGCTCTTGGTTTAAAAATAAAAAACAATATCATCGAACCACTGCTTGCATGTTTCCCTGTGTTGTCTTTCTCATTTCGGTGTTGATGTGTGTTCAGCGTGTATAGATGTGTGTGTGTGTGTGTGTGTGTGTGTGTGTGTGTGTGTGAGTGAATGTGAGGGTAGAGATGATAATGTTATCTTTCTTAAAAGTTATATCTCTGTGCAAAGGTCATGTTTGTTGTATATTTCAATGAATCTTAATTCAATATGTTTTCTCTTGCCACCGGTGTGGTTGAACGTGCTAACAGTGCCCTTAAACAAGCTATACAAAATAAGTGTGTTCAATTGGAATAGCATTGCAATCTTAACTGAAAAGCTCTGCACACGGTGTTATATGTATACTCGTAAAAAAAAAGATAATGTAAATAAATTGCGAACGTTTGGAGATCAGAAACTGGTAGAGAAGGGTTCGATCTTATGACTGCTATGTTGTCATCCGTTGCTGTAGAAACGGGCAGGAAGTCTCTTGCCACCAGAACACTTTATAGTTGACACACTGTGCATGATTCGATTGTTTTGATATTACAGCAATAGTCGGAACACGTGTGTATACTATTCTGAGACTGTTGGCATATAGATAAAGTGGTTCTAATATTCAAAACAAGTCTCTGAATCGATGTGCCAAATCCCTCTGACACCTACTTGGAAAGAATATCATATTTGTTTACTGGAGCTGCTGGCTCAAATGGTTAAGCGTCAGCCTCGGAACCGGTAGGTTATGGGTTCGATCCCAGGCAGCGACATATTCTAAGTCGTAAAATTGTGAGTGAGCGAGTTATTCCATGTCTCTATATATCTCTGCGTGGCAGCACGTTAACATGTCCAGAGCGCTCCGCCAGTGTTATGGCAGTGTTGAAACCGGCGTTAACACATAGCGTTAGACGTCTTTTGAGAACATAATATACCCCCCCCCCCCCTTTCAAGTCTTCTCATATTATGACACAAGAATTTGAATCGATCTCTTTATGCGCTTTTATATAACCTTTCTTTGATTGAATTAAATAAAGAAACGGAGCGGGCACTGGAAATAGTAAAAAAAAACTCAGAACAGTGGTGTGGCACAGTGCCGAGAGTTAGCAAAACCATTCAGAGAAGAAAAAGTAGAGAGAAAATCAGCTAGATTTGGGGATGGGTTTGGGGGGGGGGGGGGGGATTCTAACCCGCGACTGCCACAGCGACACCGACACCGCTTTGCAATCAGCAGGAGAAAGCATGCTTATCCACTGAACTATCCATGCCCCCTCCCCCCCCCCCCCCCCCCAAAAAAAAAAGAAAAGATTTTTACGACTTGGATATGTCGCGGCAAAGGATCGAACCCACGACCTACCGGTTATGAGGTGGACGCTCAACCACCTAAGCCAATGATTGCTGTGGAAAATTTTCGTAGCTATGGGCTGAAAATGTGTGTACCTGAACTAAACCTTGCAAATCTAATTCTGTTTAAGTTCCAAATAATGAATATCCGGTCCGTGCCTTTAAGACCTAAAACAAAAGAAGGCATTTGCATTCTTAGTCTTAGTTCAAAGTATTTTATTGCTCTTCTTCTTGGTAATCTGCCAAAACTAAGATCTAATAATTCAAAAATAGTTAACGACTAACTTAGCAAACTACTTGCTTCACGCCAATATCATGAAAAAAATTCAATTCAAGAGACAATATTATAATATAAGAGTGCATCTCAATATTGGGGCACACAACTTTCATCACAGCAGACGTCGCAGTGACACGTCATAGTCATAAAGGACAACCAAGTGTAGGTTTAATATCCACACAATTTGTATGTTGTCGGGGAAAATAATAATGACAATACCATAAACATTGGTGAAAATAATCGATGATTTAAATAAAGACAACAATCGTTTTACATCAAAAGTGTGATATCATGATCATGAGAATGCTGCATGGATAAAATGATTTGTGATCACAACTTTCAGAACAAACCAGTCATAAATTAAGACTTTTACGTTCTCTTCCCATTTCTTTTCTGTTCCCCTTCCCTTGTTATCAAAAATAATCACAACTCCAGTGAAAATTCTATGTGGGATATGAATAGATATGTAGAAAGAGCTTTCATTTTTCGAAGTGAAAACGGGGGTATTTTATCATATTTTCATTCTACATCATATCATTTACATTCTAGCATCCACATGTCACCAGTAACAATGACAATAGTCATTGCTCCTTAGCCATTTGATAAATGAGTCGCTTCCTTTTTCTTCGGTTATCCAATCTCGAAAGCAAAAATGTCTAGTTATCAAAACTTGATATCTAGTAAGGTGCACATTGCAAATGACGACACTATGCAGGTACAATTAGGGAGTATGATTTATTCTTTCCTTTTATCCGGTTTGGCATTGACGGCATTGATGTAGAAACGTCTGCAGCCTATCAGTTGAATCCTCAAACTATTGAACATCCATAGTTCATCGAACCCTTCCAACGTTGTAGGAAATGCATTAAAATTCATAATGTATCTTTTTCCTGAATGCTTTTGTTATAGTATTATTATTCAGAGAGAAACATTTGTTCTTTTCTTTAGAATAGTTGAATTTCAGTGACTTTTTGGGGCTCATTGGCGTAAATATGAATAAATCATTGCCTCTTTTAAATCGTGCTCAATATTGTTATAATTTCTTGTAATGCATCTAAGGAAATGCACCT
>JAUEKY010108476.1:0-10417 GCA_031833965.1 Scyllaea pelagica
ACAAAATTCGTGTGAACTGCGTAGACCTATCCAGCCAGTGCAGGCTCTCGTACAGGTAGCTCTATGACTCATCGGGCTAGTTGTGGCTACTGATAAGTGAGGTTTGGGGTAGAGGACTTAAAAATGACTAGTTCGTCGCCCTGAAGTGCACCATTAAATTCCATGTTCATTATGACGATAGCAGCAGTGATATGACAGCTCAGTGACTTGAACTGGTGTCATTGAGGTCACGCTGTCATACCAAGTCTGAATTCTTGCATTACACTACACCCACTTTTGTTTCGTTCACATTGTGGGGTAGGGATAGGGCAACATGTGTGATTCATTTTTTATAATTGGTCATCAAACAACTCTGGATTCCTGCAACATCGCATTCCTGTACATTTTGTCGTTTCTCCTGTGGGTGTCAGGAGTCAGGCAAGTACTGCACTGCATAAAATACCATCTTCAATAAGTGCCCACACAAACTCCAGGGAATCAGGTGGGCTGACAAGATTACTAATAATGAGTTGGTGTGGTAGAGATCAGGACAGATTATAGGTGTTAGAGATGGATTGGGCACATGTTGAGAAAAGCAGAAGGAATCACAACAAAGACGGCTCTGAATACACAGGGAAAAGGATCTAGGGAAAGACCAAAAAGCACATGGCAAAGGGTGATGAATATCGATGACAGGAGTAGGGAAAGAACGACCAGCTGAAAAAGGTAGCCCAGGACAGAAGGGAATGGATGCTTGTACCTTGATTCAGGGTCTGATAGGCAAAGATGATGATGATGATGATATACAACACAGAATTTCAATTTAAAAATATTTTTTTTTGCACGTCAAATTATATAGTGATGAATTATAAGACAGACTGTTTTTTCTTAATGTCTTTCATAACTCAGTGAAATTAATTTCAATTTTATAATGTTTTGTCAGGACAATGAAGGCAGTGCGATTCACGGTAGGAGGTCCTGAGAACCTATTTGTGAATGATGGAGAGGAAATCCCTGAGCCTGGAGAAATGGAAGTTAGAATTAAAGTGGTAGGGACTGCAATTAATCGAGCTGATACATTGCAGGTAAGTTAATATGTTTTAATACCTTATACACGCCCCCCCCCCCCCAGTCCAGTCAAACTCAGACTAGATGGAACAAAAATGATTATACCATTATGATGAAAATTCATTTGTAATCTCATGTTGAAAATTTCATGACAATATTTAATGTGTCCCCCACCCTACTTTCTGTTGGCATCTAATCTGCCAGGATATAACTCCAGCAAGGTAATGAACAAATTCTAATCAATTTCAGATAGCGACAAACTTTCAACAGGGGGGTAATTAGGTCTGCAGAAGATTATCACAGGTTTTTAAACTCTTGTCTTTAATCACAGAACCTACAGCTCCTCATGCATTCATAAAAAAGGTTGTTTCAGGTGAAGCACCAGGTTATTTTTTCCCCTTTCCACTGAAGTAAATTTTGCGTGATTTTCAGGCCAGCGCCTTTCGGAAAAAAATGTTGTCAGTTTGAACATGTTTTTCTGCATATTTTTTTTTCCATTTCTGCTTCGCCTGCTATTCTTAGCAACAGAGATAGCCAATGGCGATTAAGACTAGCATACATTTGATGTGCACAGCTAGAGAGCAGCCTATGGGGTGTTGATGGGGGTGGGAGGAGAGAAGGGGGTTGTGACACTGTCACTGCCAGTTGTCTTACTGTAATAGCTCACACTGAGTCATCTGAAAACTTCATGAAGCAGACTGTCTCTGCTTGCAATTTGATATGTGCTCAAATGGTCAGGGTTTGCTGATCTCACTTTATTAAAATTTGATTTGGCAGGTAGCAGATAAAACCAACTTTATCAACTAGTTATGAATATTTCATTATAAAATTGTATGTATGCTTAGGTGGCTTGATTATTAGTTATTGTTTATCCAATTAAACAGATTTTGTAATTAGAGGCCAAACTAATGTTTTTTGCCACCAATGGAGATATGGGTACATAACCAAAAGCAGATCTCCCCATGTGGTGTCCGGGGTTACAGAATAGCACCACCGTGATGCCGACGTGTCGTAAGAGGCAACTGCATGGCTCTCTTTCTTTCTTTCTCTCCTTACTTCCCCTTTCTTTCTTTTCCTGTCTTCTTTCTTTCTTGCTCAGACCCATGGAAGCTGCGTTAGTTGCTTTTCTGACTGTTTGCGGGAGCTAACATGACCTAAATTGTGCTGATAGCGCCGTAAAACCCTCAAGAAACAAAAACCAAAAGCAGATGCTTGGCTTAAGATGACATCGAGATCTGAAATTAATTTGTATACAGGTGTTAGCCTACAACTGGGTAAATAAAGCATGAAAAATAATTAGTCCTTTTTTCTTACGGCTTATACCAGAGAAAGGGGCGCTATCCTCCCCCTCCAGGTGCCTCTGATATTTTGGGCCTAGAAGTCTCAGGAATCATTGATAAAGTGGGACCTGATTGTCCCAAGACTTTTACCGTTGGCAAACCAGTCATGGCTCTTTTGTCAGGTGGGTTTCAGTTTGATTTATTAATTTTTCTACCTTGAAACATACCACTGTGTACATTCAAAACTAACTCATTAATAGTAAAATGTAGCATACAACCTTGTTATTTCTGCAATCATAGTGGTATTCTATTGTTAGAATCTCAATAAAGATAAAATGGTTAAAAAAAACTCCCTGTTTTCATTCTCAAGGGGGAATTTTTCTTAAGAGTCAAATTTATGGAAGATCTGGATCCCAGGCATCAACAGCAGAGTAATGAAGTGAAGAGTGCAGTAGGAATGAATTGTCTTGCTTTAGGAAAAAAAATTTTTTGACTCCTTGGGGGATTGCATCTGCGCTGCACAAAACTGAGTGGGCCGCCTTATTTACTCTGCCATATTTTGTCCCTTTTATAAACTTGTTTTGATTTCTTTCATTTTTATATTATATTTTCATGCATGGATATTTATGAGAGTGAGGAATTGCTTTGAGTATGGGAACAACCAGAGAAGAGCCCTTTTCAAAGAAATTTCAATTTATTTATTTTTATATTATTTCAACCGTAGGTGGTGGCAATGCTGAATTTGTGGTGTGTCGAGTTGAACAGGTAATGCCTGTTCCAACCCAGATGCCTTTGGTCAAAGCAGCGGCAATTCCAGAGGTTTGGCTTACAGCATATCAGCTGCTACACTTCATAGGTATACCACAGATTTGTGGGATTCTAACTTGTTTACAGACAGTCTTATGTTTCCTCATCCCTTTCACTCCTTGTCCTCATGATTCCTCGCCCCAAAGCCAATGTCACTGACTCATTCTTCTTAAAATTCCAAAATGCATTGTTTCATGGATTCCTCAACCAAATTACTCTGTACTAATAAAAACTTTAGATACTAAGAACTACCCTACAATGCTTGATACCCTTTGCAAACCTTTTTTTTGGGGGGGGGAGAGGGGGGGTTAAACTCATCACAAAGCTCCATTTTGGATCAGATTAGATTTGTTTAAACTTATCCTTTTTTTAACATAGCTCTTCTTGTTGGACAATAATTCTAATAAAGAGTTAATTAGCTGTCAAACCCATTTTTCTTTAATTGTTTTCGGTTTAGGTATTATTTCGGTCTAGCTGTTTTCAGTTTAAACATGTTTCTCTGTACTTATTTCTTTCTTCATCAGGTAAAGTGGGTCCCAGCGATACTGTCCTAATCCATGCGGGGGGCAGTGGGGTTGGAACGGCTGCCGTCCAGCTGGTCAAGCAAGCTGGCGCTTCCAGTGTGGTGACCGCTGGCAGCCAGGAGAAAATTGACCTGGCCAAGAAACTCGGAGCCAAGGCCGGAGTCAACTACAAAACAGAGAAGATTGCCGAAAGGGTTATGGAAATTACAGGAGGTATGTGCTTTATAAATTTTTTGTCAGTGTTTTGCAGCTTTGTTTCTATAAATGTTTTGACTTAATGCTGTTGATAAGCTGTATTTTGATTTGTTGCATGGATTTGATTGTTTTTCTTCAAGTAAAAAGTTGACCAGATAAGTTAACAAATTTTTATTTGTGCAACAGTGAGCTAAATAAAACTTAAACAGGACCTTGATCCCGGACATACAAAAGCAATCAATACTTAGCAACACATGCAAGCAACAATCAAGATGAAGAAGCAACATAATGGCAGAAATGCCAAGGATAGGATTCACCAAAGTTGATTTCAATTCATATCCTGAAGTCTTTGTTCTTTGGCCTTTTTATTTCACCGAAAATTACAAATCTTTCATGTGTTGTTATTTATTTTCATGGCAAAACATTTTTTGATCAGGTCTACTGACTATCTACTATGCTGGTATTGAATGTCTAGATTTCTAGTTATAAATCCATAACTTGGAGTTGAAATTGCCTTGACCTTGTCAGGCAGATATTAAAAGTTGTTGGTATACAAAAATCATGTTATTGGTTCATTAATGTCTTGGGAAAAAAAAAACAACTGAAAACTCAGATCAACTTTCATTGCCAGATGCCAAACATTCTTCTTCAGTTTCGATGTACCTAGACCTAGGTGTTATTGCACAGGTTTGAACTGATAAGAGTGCCAAAAAGTGATAATGCATGTTTCATCCCTATATATCAGGGTAAGGGCATAAGGACTCTTTAGAGCTGTCATGAAGTATCAGGGTTATGATTCCAAAGGCTTAAAAATCTTCTTATTGTACCAGTCAATGCATAAAGCTTGGATGCTTAAGCGTGAGACATAGATGTCATTGCAGATAAGGAAGTTAAAAGAAAATCTGAATTCCACAGCTTTGCAGAGGAAGATGGATAAAGTCAGTACATTTATTTTAAAAGTTTCTCACCCAGTCACATTGTCACAGGCCAACAAGAGCTGTTCCCTTAATGCCAAATGCAGGACAGGACAGTTGCTAAAAGATTGATTTTTACGTCTCGAGTATAACAGCTTTGGATTGAACCCTCTGATTTTGAGGCAGACACTCAACCACTTGAACAAATTGCCCCATACGGCATTGATTAGTTACTGTAAATTATTTAATTCATTGGGTGTTTCTCCCCAAGTGTCTTGGAGTGTCCTTTAATGTGAAATTTGAAGTCCTCTTTTTTTTTCCTATCTGTCCAGGTAAAGGTGTGAATTTGATTCTGGACTGTGTGGGAGCGTCAATGTTTGAGGAGAACATCAAAGCCATCAGCCAGGATGGGAGATGGATTCTCTACGGACTGATGGGTGAGCAAGGAGAGCATTCCCCCTCTTCTTGTCTTCATCTACTTTGATCTTTTCTCTCTGTTCTTCCTTTGCCCTCTTCTTCTTCTTCCTTTTCATATATGCAAATCAAACAAAATAAAAAAAAAAAAATGAACACATGAAATTTTTATAGTCTTCGACCACCCTTTTAACCTTTTCTTTTCCTTTATTTTGGATATAATCAAAATCCCAGTATTATTTGCTGACTGCAGATTCCATTTGCAAATCATTGAAAATGATGTGAAAAATCAATTGAAATGGTTTTAGTTGGATGAGAAAAACGAAATAATGCCCTTCTCTTAGAATATATTGATATTATGACACCACCAGCACGGGGATTAGTTATTTGAAAACACAGAGTAATAAGGCTTGTGGATATGATAGTACAAGGTGAGACAGAAGCGTTTTGAGGCAGGAAAACATTTACCAAAGAACTAGTCACAAGAACATGTTGTGAAGCACACACAAAAGGGAATGGGAGAAGAGAAAAATTGAAGGGGTCAGATATAGAGAAAGAACAGGCACAGAAAATAGTTGGGAGTTTCAGAAAATAGCTGTTTGGCACAGTGTTGAAAGCTGACTCCTGGCCCTGTACTACTCAGCTATACCCTGAAGGGGTCAGGAGATGCAAGGGGACAAGAATAAGGGACATTTAGATAAAAAGAACCTTCTCTTCTTCCCTTCTTTTCTTCTAATATGAAATTATATGAGGGCAAATAAAGTGCTGAATTATGTTGATTTTTACATTTCAGGTGGTATCCAAGCCAACCTGGACATGAGCAAGATCCTGGCCAAGCGGGTGTCAATCACCGGTACCACTTTACGTACCAGGTCTTTACAGGTACTGAGGGCCAAAAGGTCAATGCTTATTTACTTAAAGTAATATCACTCCATTGAAATCACAGTGAAACACACTCAAACTCAAACTGAAATTGAAAGGACCTGTGTTTTTACATGGGTTTAAACATATTTCGGTTTAGAAATACATAGTTTCTTAGAATAGTGTTGATAAGGAAACAAAGAAATTTTTTTTAATCGTTTTCAGTTTAGATTTTTTTTTCAGTTCAGCAGTTTTTGGTTTATCTGTGTTTCACTGAAACAGTTCCTATAAATCAGTGATCCTTATGGGCGCATACGAAGCTGTTGTAACCGCTTGTCTCCACTCCTCTTGGCTCTATGGTCACCACCAAATATCACTCTGACAAATTGCATAATTTTTCCTCTCACTATAGTTTTTTTTCATGCTAAATTATTCTTTGAATTGCAAGAGCAGTTGCCCTCTCTTCATTTTGTTGAAGTAGGCTTTATCAAGTTTGTTGCCTTTAATTAGCCTCATTTTACATCAAATAAACTCATCAAGTTTGGATCCTCATCACAAAGCATGTGAATAACAATTAGTTAGGTAAAACAAAAAACAAACCGAAATTGAAGAGAGCTGTGTTTTTACTTTGGTTTGAGTATATTTTGGTTTAGAAATACAGTTTTTTAATATAGAGTTGATAGTCAGTTTTTAGTTAAGTTTTTTTTTTTACAGTTTAGCTGTTTTTTAGTTTCAATGTTGTTTTTCTGTATGAAAATGTATCGCTGCGCTGTTTTAATTGTCTCTATTACAGGGCATTTCACAAAGCTCATGTAGCAGTAATATCCCGATCTTCTCTAGATCAAAATATGTTTAAACCAAAATGTAAAGAATCGGGTCCTTTCAATTTCGGTTTAAATGTGTTTCACTGTACATAGATTCGGTTAAATTCATTCTGATAGACTGAACGACTTTTTCAGTAGAAACTAAAGAGAGACTATTTTTTGTAAACAAGGGAAAATATCTACAGATGCTTCAATTTCAATGCCTCCACTGGGCAACCATAATTTGGTTTTTGATAGTCCAACCAATGATAAAAAAGATGTAATTATGACATTTTCTCAAGTGAATTAACAAGGCATAATGATGATTCCAAGACGATCTGGATCAATCACTTGGGATTGAGCCTTTAATTTGAATGGAATTCTGTCAATCCTCTGTTGGAATTCATCATTTTTCACTTGTTTGTCTGCCTTTTTGACTTACCTGACTTAGTCCCCTTTGCTCCTTCTGGAACATAAAGCCTTTACAGCAGATCTCAACTGGCTCTCTTCCTGTGCCTTCTAAGTTGCCCTTTTGTTGCTAGCAAATTTCCTTGGATCCATAAATTTCCTGTCATTTTGCAATGCATTAGTAACTATTGTTAAAGTAAATCATGACCCTGTCAGATTGCGTTGTCTAGGGCTAGGGAAGAAGAGTGAAATATTCAGACTTAAAATTTGCTTATTTTGCTTTGTTGATCCCTGGGTTCTTGACACTTTTGTTTTTCAACAGTCAAAGATGAATGATACATTCTTTTCAGTTTTGTATATGCGGTGTTGTCACAATTTTGCACAATGAAGCATTTGAAATAGAATAGAGCATCACCAGCTTATATGTTGTTTTTTTTGTGTTTTTTTATCATGCAATGAGAATAACAGAAGGAAAAAAAGAATCCCATTTTAGGTATTTGGATGATGACCGTTGACAATGAGCCAGAGCAATGAGAGCTAGACCTGGGGAAATTGAGAGAAGAGAAAATTGTAGATTTGATAAAGGAGAAAGGAACGAGCTGTGATGGAAGAGGAATAAAAGTAAAGATAGGATATCATGATGAAATTTCATATGAGAAGTATCATAAGATATAATCGTAATGACAAAAAGATAATGATGCTGTATCATAGTTGTAGATTTTTTTAAAATGTTTTTGAAGTTTGACTTACATTTAATGCCTCCAAAACAGCTGCAATGCGTATAGAAGTTGTTCAGTATCAGTTAAGATTGACATCAGACTGTTTTATGTTGTAAGGTTAGTTTTCATAGGCACATAGACTTACATCAATTCACTGTGCTCTTCTTTTGTATAATGAAGTTGAAATCTCCTTCATGGTTCTCTCCCCAGTACAAGGAAAATCTCGTCAGAGAGTTCTCATCTTATGCACTCCCCCTCTTTGAAAATGGAACATTCCAGCCCATCATTGATCGGATCCTACCATTCTCTGAAATCAAGGAGGCCCATACACTGATGGAAAGCAACGTCAACAAAGGAAAGATTGTTTTGGAGGTGCAGAAAGAAACAGGGAAGAATGCAAAAGCAGAATTATGAAAGCTTTTCTTTATCATCAGGGTTTCATAAACATATCCCAAACATTCCATGCTGATTGTTTTTCAATGCAATCTAGTCTTTACAGTTATAATGATTTAGCTAGATTTACAATAAAGAAAATATCCAACACTTTTTTTTTTCTATCAATGTTACAATCATTGACAGATTATTTGTGATGCAAACTATTGTACCTATTAGTTTCAGGAATTTATTTGTAACTCAATCTTGATTTAAAAGGATTTTTTAAGCCAAGTTTTAAGCTAATATGAAATCAATTTTGACCTAAGTAAATGGCATCAGAAACTTTTCCTTGCAAAATGTATCGAAACATAACTTTTAGTAAAGATAGATAAACGTTTTCAGGAGTAGAGACTGATTACTGTAGAGTCTTGAAAAAGATGATTATTGGGAAAGCATCTTATATGTTTTAAAGTTTAAGATGTAGAGGAGGAACGGTGTCTATTCATTAAGTAGTGGTTATTTAAATTGTTTTTTTCACCTGTTTTTTTAAGCATCTAAAGCTTATGAAATGGTGCTAAAACTAAATCATATTGTCAGATGCAGCCAACTTGCAATCTATTCATTTTGTACCTCAGAGAAATTTTAGCTCTTATTTCTGAACATTTATTTTTTCTTGCAGGCTTGTTAAATTGTTGACCTCTGCACATATACATTCCATGCTGGTGGATAGACATTTTAAGTAACATAATTTTGCTGGTTATTGTTCAATTTGTCTCAAAAGTTCCCTTATCAATAATTTTATTATACAATCAGTTGAAATTTGTATATGTACGAGAGTTTTTTATACACATCATACACAGTGTGAGTCACAGTATCAACTAGTGCCTTGTTTCAGCTTCATTTGTTAAAAAAAGGGAGAATTCCCTTTAAAAATCCTTTGGAGGAAATTTCTCCCTTGGGTCAAATCAAGGAAGACTGGATTTTCCCAGTCATCAGCCATAGTGCAGCGCTGCAAAGTGAGCGATTGGGGTCAATTTTCTTGCTTGCAGAAAACACCTTTTTTTCCCTGAGTTTGGAGGGAGCCTGCACCATAAAGTTAATTTCTGTATTTACCAGGAACCCTAATCACTCAGCCATCTGTCCCCCCCCCCCCCAATGGGTAACTCCATAGTTATCCTGTTTTCTAACAGGCGATTCATGCTATTCCATTTATTATACTTCATTGCCCACACCTCTTTGTGGTATTTTCAATTCCCCAGGAAGTCCAACACACCAAAAGCATGTCAGAATGTCGTTTCATTTTTAGCTAAGGTCTCTGACGTGTGGAGATGTAACTATGGTGTATAGTATCACAAATAAATAGGGTTATTCTTATGGTGCAGCATGAAAAGAAATCTCTTTGTCCAGGTATTTGTGCTTCAGACTGGTGCCTTATCTGTGAATTCATGATTCAAGACAAGGTGGCTATAATCTTAAATCTGAGTCTTATTCTTACTTATTTACATTTGAAAATGCCTTCAATTGGTTTTTGTTGTCATCTTATATCAATTATGGAGTGTTATGATAAGCTGTTAGTTAGAAAAACTGTATGGAAAGAAATACAGTGGAATATTATGGTTAGTGAATGTCAGGACTGTTAAAGAATGTTTTTCATAAGATTGTTTTTTTTTTATGCCGTAATTCTATCTAAGCACACAACAATATTTGCCTTGGTCTTCCTTTTCAAGTTATTTTTCTTATCTCATCAAACTTGTCTTCTTGATATTGTCCATCATAATGTTCATTCTGTGAAATAGAAATTGTAGGAAGTTTTAAGTTTTTATTGTCATATTACAGTTAAAGTTACATCCCTTTTATGTTGACATGCTTTAGTTTCTTGTTGATGCACGTATGATTCCTTAGAGTTTGCAAGGCAGATAGACAATCAATCATGTGCGTAATGAAATCTGAAAAAACAAAACAAAAACTTATACCATCTGGCTGCCTTAGAAAGTGACTTTTCTAGAAAATGGAATTATTGAATGGAATCGGAGTGCCATAATGATATATATATATATATATATATGTTAT
>JAUEKY010108587.1:0-10416 GCA_031833965.1 Scyllaea pelagica
CCCCCCCCCCCCCCCCCCCCCCCCCCCCCCCCCCCCCCCCCCCCCCAAGGGGGAATTGGATAAGGATGAGGTCGATGATGGTGGTGGTGGGTAAGAAGGGTCTCGCGGCTCCCAGTCGAAATCGCCCGGAGCAGAGAGAGCCTCAAGCACGGGACATAAATCATGTTATGAACTACTGCTGCTAAAATTTAATCAAGGGGTTCATTCCCTTTGCTCCTAAAAATCCATCATACCCATTCCAAACTACACTTAAACCTCGTTATGCCGCAAATCAAGGGGCCGCTAGCATTCCGACTTGATAAAGAGAATGGCAGTATAGCAAGTGCTGTTCCTGATGGGTTATTTATATAATACATTAATCAGACCATACCTCTTCAGAAAAAGCAGGCGGGAGTGGCGGTAAAACGGAAAAAAAGGGGAGGGGGGGGGGTGATGAGGTACAACGAATTTTCAGAGCATACATTTACAGTTAGCAATTAGCAGGGTATCAAGTTGTAAAATTTGAAATATTTTATATAACTCCCCTCCCCCCACCCCTCTCTCCATCACATAATATGAGGATTATTATGGCATTTCTTGAGCTGTCATCATATATCCTTTGGTCCAGATCACATACCAAAAATGAAATCCTATTTGGGCAAGGCTGGTCAGTGTTGTACTTGTTGTACTTGACAAAATGACAAAGACAAAATTTAAGTTTCACGTTTAGTTTTATTGCTGTTTTCTTCGGCAACCAAAGAACTGAATAATGTTCAACAAGAAAAATTTCGCAATAAATATGAATCTGTAGTGAATGATTCAAAGAAAGAAACAGTTTCTATGAGAAATAATTGAACTGAAAAGACAGAAAATACATTAAACAGCTGCTACAAATATATTTTTGACTAAACGTCAGAAGAAAAATTGCAGCAATAGAATTGTGGATTGAAAAGGTGAAGGCCTACACAAGATTCTTTAAAGATATCAAAATAATCATAGATTAACAGCAAGGCATCAAGATAGAAACACGATTTAAATTTCAAAGAATCTTTTTTCTCTTATTTAAAAACCAGTAAAACACATACAGTGATGTACAATAATACATCAAATATAAACACTGATAAACAGGAACAATAAAGAATTTTGGATTTGTAGGTGAAAATCCTGGCGTATTTAGCAAAGGATTCAGTTATATATATATTTACAGCATTTCTTTGGCATTACAATCGGTGTGAGATCATAAAGTGAATTTTAAAAGGGAAGCAGTTTGAAAGCACTGGCATACCTTTCCATGTGACGAGAGTATCAATACTTCCTTGTAGTTCATTTTTCATTTCCTCGCTTTTATTCATTACATATCCATATGAATATGATATTGGGAGTTAATATATTCACCAAAGAAAAAGGAATTCACATTTAATTGGTAGCCCACAGGCTAAGATATCATGTTAGGGAAATGCAATCAAACAAAATTGGAATCTGTTCAGGCCTAGTCTTAGGGCGAGCACAGAAAGGCCACCCTAATAGGTTTCAGTGTCTCGTGACAGAGGAATAGAGAGAAAGGCCACATAACCACGTTAATGTGTTCACAAAATGTATTAGATTGTTCAGCACATGTGGTGGGAGATGTCTGTGAACAGTGGTCAGCGGTTTTTGATGAGTAGGAATCAAAATATCAAACCAAAGAACTAACCTGCCACTAATGAGAGATACATTGATGCCAGAGGTAGGTGGCGTCCCTATGCTGCTGTTGTGGAGAACAAAAACTCTATTATCTTATTTTTTGGCACCTAGAAAAATTCGGTGGCCTTTCTGTTCTCGCCCTTAGTCAGGAAACAACACATCAAGCCCATGGGTCACCATTTGGGGAAAAACTGGCTTACAACAAACAAGACATTTCTATGACTATTTCAAACTGAAGCTACTAAGTTTTGTTTGTTGTGGTGTTTGGATTTTTTTAAAGGGTTTAAGGGTGCTATAGGCACCGCTTAAGTGAAATGATCAGCAGCTAGCAGTCACGTTACAGCAACTGAATGTCCCATTGTCATTTTATTGATTTCTGAAGATGAGTTTTCTTGGCATAGGGTTTGCTTTGCTATCCTTGTTACTTCATGAATTATCTGCATTTAGATTTAATTTTGGGGACTTCTAATTTTGGCAGCATCACAGAACACATCAGATCTCTACTGGCAATACTTAATGAGGTAACTGTATTAGTTCATTAACAGTTAGCATATATATGAAGCAAAGAGGAAAGTTCTAATTCTGCTCAAATGACAGGATGATGATACAAAGGAAAAGAAAAAAAATATCATTGCACAACACTGATTCTTTTATAAAAATGAAATAAACAGGTCATAGCATTTGACTCCATCACTTAGGGAGAGGAAAACAATGAAATGTTTTTTTTTACAAGAAACTCATCATTCTAGAGACAAATGTGAGTTTGACACTCTGGACTCAATTCTGTGTGAGAAGCCTATGAAGCCCATCAAATACAAATAGCTTTGAAAAGTCTCATCAAACAGGTTAAAAGAAAACCATTGAATTTGATATGACTTTTTCAAATTCAATATTGTTGTGTCTGTTCCCCTTGCAAATTTGATTTGTTTGCTTTATAAATAGCATTTCTTACAGATGAAGAGAAAACTAATTCTAAAAGCTTGAAAATCTGGACTAGAAACAACTTTTTATATCAGACACAGATGACAAAAAAATCAAGTAAAAAGACCAGTTGTCAAAAAAGAAAAAGCTGTTTGGCATATGGAGGCATGTAAAAAAAAAAAAAAAAGCAAAAGCAACCCACCAATAAGAAAAAGCAATAAAACAAGAATTATAACTTGAAATACTCATTTTGACTGCATACATATGTACTTATAAATTCAATGGAATGTGGAAAAGGCTGCTGTATCAAAGAATGAAGATCATATCAAAGAACCAATTGAAATTTGAAAACTTTTAAATCAAGAAAGCAAATATCCTCAGATTCAATACATACTAAGAAATAAAAATTGAACAGGAACTTGTATTGAAATATACATTCTAAACTCAGAAAAAAGTTAGGCAGTTATTGTACAGAAACCAGTAATACAATATAAAAGCTGGAAAAATGTCTTTGATGTGTAAACATATAGTAAGCAGCTGGATAGAAGAATATGTCGCCATGGTGCAATTGATGTAGTAGTTGCTGGGGCAGATCAAAAGACCAAGCACCAGAAACAAAGTCCTAAATGAAATGAATGTGAAGTTTATAGAGAAAAGATATATGCAAAAAAAAGACCCAAAACCATAGATTTACATGGAAAAGTGACAGGTTAGAGGCAGCACCACGCAATGATTTCTGCAAATGTTTTTTTATCACATGATTAGCAATTTTGAGTTGTTTTTTAACTCATTTCCAATCTGCATTAAGACAACAATAAAAAAAAATGGAGAGGAACACATCAAGGCCACTGTTAGTAAGAATCCTACCACGGTTAAAAGAAAGTGGGATACCAAACCAACAGGAATCAAAGCAAAACTACTTTTTTTAGGTTAAAAATCTGTAAGATTAATTTTTTTCCTAATTTTTTTCTTCTTTCAAGATTGATAAAGTCTTTGAAAATATAAACATACTAAAATTCAAAGCTAACAACTCATGACTGTCACAAACACTTTATGACATTTAACTTGTCCAGGCAGAAATGGTTATATTATATTAATCCAAAAGCATTTCATCAGATGGCAAAATTGGCAAGAGAGGAGGTTAACACCTCATTGAAAGCAGTGTTGACTGATAAAAGAAAAGAAAAAAAGAAGACAGTAATTTCACTGGCAATTTTTCAATCCATAGGTTTCTTTCATTTCATGGACAATTGTCTCGCTCACTGGAAATCTTTCATTCCATTACATTCTTTCCATGGGCATTCTTGTATTCCGTTTTTATTCTTTCACTTCACTGACAATCTTTCATTGAAGACATTTTTTTTTCATTTCACAGGCATTGTTTCATTCCACTGGCAATCTTTCAGTTTGCTTGCATTCCTTCATTTCACAGGCATTCATTCCATTCCACAAGTAGTATTTAAGTTCGCAGGCAATCTTTCAGTTCTAATGCATCATCCATCCTCACAGAGATGTTGAAAAACAGTAGGTTCTAAATATTAGAGATCATTTCACAGAGCAATTTATGGAATTTAGCACAAAGATCCCAATTCACACAGAAATGAAAATACATACTGACTTTGCCTTGAAAGGTCTCTCTTCACATGGATGTGAATGAGATTTTCATGAGGTCCATAAGATAATACAAGAATTGAAAAGGAAAGAAACTCAACATATGCCATCATCATATTGACTTTTGAGGGGATTTGTAAAAAACAAAATACTTGATAAGTCTCGATAAACACAGGCTTGTCATCAAGGCATGTTCTGATAAGTTTCCACCACAATCACATATTTCTTTTTACAATTCACAGCACTCTTTTGTTTCTGTTTCTTAAGGGTTTCACTGCAATATCCTCACAAATCAGTATTTTATGCAAAAGGATTCAATCTCATTAATTTGCATGTTCATAACTTATGTAAAAACCGGAATTTTCAGGGTTATCAACATTACTTATTATAACTGTTTAACTGTTTAGAAGAATGACAGTACAACACTCCATAATTGAAGGAGGTAACGCCTATATTTTAAAGAAGTTTAATTTCAGTGGACCATAAAAGAAGAAATTTCAGTAAATGATAAGAGAAGAAATTTCAGTAAATCAAAAATGCAAGAAATTTCAGTAAATCATAGATTTCAGTAAATCAAAAGTGCAATCAATTTCAGTAAATTAGAAGAGCAAGACATTTCTGTTAAATCATAAGAGCAGTAAATGTCAGTATCATTATATGTAAATACATCGGAGGTGCTGACTTACATCAATAAAAACTGACAATGTGGATGGGGTAGTTTATCCAATTCTAATCAAGACACATTTTTGGACAAAGGGGGAAAAATAAACTGGTTTCATGTTGCATTACCTTCAGGCTGCTGACACAATGATATAGCCATGAGATTATCCCAAAATGAAACCATGACATTCAATTTGAAATTTACCTCTTTACATTTTACGGTTTACAAAATTATTACAGGGGTGGTATTCATATCAGTTGGTTAGTGCTTAAGCGATGTCCGTTACGGAATTACCGGTTGGTGAACAATGCTAAACAAATGGCTGTCAGACCGGGAATTCCCTACCAGACGTCGGTAACAGGCATAAATACCAGCCCAGGCCAACAAACTTCTCTTACATCTGCTAAGTCTACCTCGCTTTGTTGGGAAAAAAAAATTTAATAGTTAAAAATGGCGTTCCTTAGATATAGCCTAAAAAATTCTTGACTCTATCATTACCGTCTACCTACAGCTTGAGGCTGTAACCGGTCAGCTCAGTTTCATAATTGGGGGTAATTCCAGAGCAACCTTAAGTCTATATCTCTTTTTTCTTTGAAAGTCATACAAAATATATGTGAACTATTCAAGCGAGATTTAACAGCAGAGAAAAACAACCCCTGAAAAATGGAATGGTTTAAATAAGAAAACTGCTAGGCTAGAAAGCATCCAGAATAGTAATGGTTGCAAGCAGTTTGAGTTGACTCAATAAAGCCGAGTTACCACCTTTTTGGTAATAGCATAAAATCCTATATGCCGGCTTCCCGAGAGACAGCCAAGAGGTGCAAGCTAAGGATTGGTTGTGTTATCTAGTATGGAAAGCTGTTTAAATGTGATTTCTGCAGGTATTTTGTGAAACAAATGAAACAAACATCTAACGAAAAATGCATTAAAGACAAATCGCACCACAATCTCCAATGAACAAAACAAACAAGTTTTTCATAATTTCTGAATAATGAAAATTCAGAATAAATGTTACAAAAGTTTTGATCTGAATCCTTTTTAGTTTGGGGAATTTCCAATTGTAAATGTTTGGAGAATGTGTGAAGGAGGTGAGAAATATAGTGCATGATTAAAGATGGCTGATCAGCATAAATTGCTTTGAAAAGGCATTTGGTCTAGGTTTGATTCCAGTTTGTTTTGAAAGCAGATTTTAAGGATGCATTGAATAACATTTGATTCTTTCATTGGTAAGATTGTTCAAACAGTTTCTATAATAACCATAATAAGATCATTCTCATTCAATGACCAGACGGCAATTATTCCGGGGCCGGCTGCTGTGACTTTTTCCTTCTGTCTGCTGTCGAGCGAAAATGCGGGACAACGGCTTATGCGGGCAGGACACAGGACACAAGACTAGTTTGCAGGACATGTCTGCATCACCAAGAACATCCTCGATCTCATCAACATCAGGTTAATTTTCCTTCTCTTCCATGCCCCCACTGAGTGATCACCACTACAGCGTCACCCTTCTTACGAAACAAAGAATTCAAGGCCACCCGAATAATTGCTAGGGTGTTGCTGTGAACAGAGATCTGTGTAAATAAACATTGTTACTTTGAGCCACCGGTAAGTAAGCTTGGGTGAGTTGACGGCTTCATTCTAGCCTTCTGATTTTTCTAAATTCGGGATAAATGTATCCAAATTTTAAGCTTTTTAATTTTTTAAAAATTTGTGAATAATGTAAAGCTGTTGGCCCACCAAATTGATAGGAAGCAACAAACAACAATCGATTCCAACAATAAGAGCCAATGTTCTTGTGTTAATTGAAAAAGAAACAAGAGAAAGTAAGGGTCAGCAGGAAAAAGCTTGCTTCAGCAATTGGCATGAAAGGAAAGGTGTGTTGCCAATTGCTGAGGAAAAAGAAAAGCCTGTGAATGACCCCCTATCAAAGGCTCCAAAAAGTGGCCACTCTTCTATGACTGAGTTAAAAAAGACGTTTCTAGTTGACTGGCCAGGAGTAGTACCAAAAAAAGAACCATTACTCTACTATCCTCAGCATGAACATGCCAAAAATAGAATAATTTCATCAGAGAAATCACTTACCTGCTGCATGTAGATTACTGCACTGATGCTGAACTGAACGGGACAACATCCATGATGTTGGGTAAAATATTTTCACAGCTTTCAATTTGCCTTCCATGTTTTCATGCCAAGAAGGCAATGTCCCAAAAATTTTTAAAGATCAGCATCTTGAGAGAAAAAGTGTACCCAAGGACAATGACAAAATTTTGATGAAAGTTCTGTCAATAGAAATAAGACAAGTGTATAGATCCTACATATACAGACTGTTGCTCAAAAACTCGAGCAAGGAACTATACCACAAAACAAAGTTTCAGGGGCAGTACATGTCATAAAACACAAGATGCAAATGAAGGAAGGGGTTATTTGTTTTTCTCTTTTTCCCCTGGCCATTCAGACATCAAATGACCCTTGTTTTAGTTAAAACGCCACTCTTTTGCAGTGGATATACGGCAGTTGCCACCCTGAATTAGTATTAGTAGCCTTCTTTAAGGAGAGGAAGCTAAGCCAAGCCAATGGGCTGTCAACCATTGGAGAATTGTACAGATTGGCTCACCGGATAGACCCATGAGAAAACCAAGAGTAGAAGCCAAGTTTCTTGCAGTAGCATCACAGACAAGATTCATACAAATGCGGAATACACAAGGATGACCACTGAAGATTCCCCACTGATAATATCCATTACCCACCAAGAAAAGTGTCTCAGAACAGGAGGAGCTACCCTCCTTGCAGAAAAAACCAACATAGGCAATTCACCTCCGTCTAGAGTAACATACAGCTTTTCACAAGGGCTGGCTGTGCTGATTTTTTTTTTCTGTTGTTGTGGGGCAAAATGCGGTTAAAAAGTCATTATGGGTGGGACTAGGGACAAAGACTCATTTTGCAGGACATCAAAATAGCCGAATTCCACTATTCAGCAGAAATTTGGCAGTAGGATATATGTGATTTATTCAATGTGCTTTTTTTTCTATCACTATCAATATGGTGCATTGTCATTGTGTCAACAAATGTAAGAACAGAGCTTCAAAAGACAGCAATATGACCTTTCACAGGCCAGTAACTTCAATTAAAAAATCTCTAAAACCTATATCTATCTATCTATATCTATCTGTCCATACATCAAACAACCTTGGCCCATTTACCTTATCGACTTCCTGTCTCTCTGCTCCTCTTTCTATTCACCAATACATCCCATCATCCATCAAAGGCCCTTAGTTCAATGGACAAATCCATTATTGAATGGCTCAAGATGCCAGTCTACAACTACAACAAGGTATTTCCATACTTATCAAACGGAACGGTTTCCTGGAAAATCTCTACATGCCAAGTGAAGAAGATAACAGCATCCAAATCAAAGAAACATTTTGTCCACATTTATGCCCAAATGTTCCTAAAACATCAAGTAAAACTCATCAAGGGTTTTTTTGCGAAATTAATCACACAAGAGGCACCATTTGACCAGGAAAGTGATTTTCTTCCGCCACAGCCATACTCTGTCCAAATTTTAATTCTCTTTGTATTTTGTTGAACTCACTTTAATGTCTTGATTTTGTCTCTTTTTCTTAACCTCCTTTGTTAATTCAATATTGCAGCAGTATGCTGCATACTTCACACATTGATCTGGATTTGGCTACTTGGCCTAAAATGAACCAATAAATAAATGAAAATGAAAAAAAAAATGTTTCAGCAGAAGAAATCAAAAACATATTTCCTGACCTATGTAATGTCACCCCATTGGGGTAATGTAAAAACAAGAAAATACCACAGAAAACTAATTATTTCATGGCATGGGAGTGAATTAGATCTGGGCCAGACATCCCACTGAACACAGTAGAAGCGTAAATCATAGCCTCTCCCTTTCATGTGTAGTGATCGCTGCAGCACTGCGTTCTGGATGCAGTGCTTGCAATGGCCTCTCCTACATTACTGTGTCCACAGCAGCACCTTCTCATGGTACTCACTGTTTCTACTGAGACTGGTGTGGGGGCGTTCCGTTGCTTTGAGGGATAGCCAGGCCTGAGTAGATGACGCTCATGAGTCCAGTCAAGACAAGTCATGTAAGAGAGGGAAAACTGATCAACTGATCTAAAACCCGAGTAAACAAAATTCCTTAGTCTTGACTGACACTTGTTCAGGAGAAGGAACTCTACAAAAATACGAATGGGTAGACTGGACTCAACAGCCATGCAAAGCAGCCAGTCAAGGTGTGAAGCTCCAAAATCAATCCTGGCCCTCCAAATCTATGTGTCGAGCGATGGGGTGCTAACCCTAGGTAATTTATCCCCTTCTCTTTCACCTAGACAAAGAGATTCGTTGGAAGTGCATGGTGATTTTTGCTTGGTTTTTTTTTCCCTGTGGGTGAAATGTACAATTAATATGTGTATTGCAATATGTTGTGACAAGGAACTGTACACTGATGCAACTAAAGACAAATTGCCTTTTATTGGACAAGATCTGCTAAATTAGTGATATCAACCCATCCTGGTAAAGACAGAAATATCACAGAAACCTCTCAAATGCAAACAATAATGCAAATTGGACAGGAAGAGATGCCCACGCCTACCAAGAATGGGAATATTACAACAGTTGTTACAACTATATCATGCTACTGCTTCTAATGAGTACTTGTACTATTACTCTTTCATCTTCTCTACCAGAACAGCTTACAACAACAGAGGCCTGTAAATCACCTTTTAAAAATAGTCTGAAATTCTTTTTTTTTTTGCCCTACAGAAACGTCGACGTAAATAAATGGTGTGAGCATTAGACCTGTCTTTATTTGCACCCAGGTTCCATGATACTACTGGATTTTACACTTTTCATTGTGTTATGAAAAAAATCTAGTTGTAATTCCTTTTCTATCTTGGTATCAGAGGATAGAACAGTTTTGATTTTATTGCAGCGTCTAACTATTTGTGAAACTCTAAAAATATCCAGAGGGGGCATTGATTATTAATGAGGGACTATCAGTTTGTAAACAAACCCTCTCAGCTGATCAGAAGTCACTATATTGGACTGACCAGGTCCAAACAGACACTTTGTATCATAAAACTTGAGAGTAGAGCAATTGACAATCAAAAGATGACATTTACAGAACATTTTAGCTTGATAAGTACTTGTGAGAAGGGAACTTTGTGTTTCAGCATGCCTCTTTACTGTGGTTTTTCCTCTCGATCCATTAGCAACCCCCTGCTCGATGCCTGGCTCAGTAATTTTTTACAACTAATCCTGCACAATATCACAGTTTTCCTCCAACCAACACCAATGAAATTTGTTGTGAGCACTGGCCTCTATCATCAATACATCATAATTTTGATATTAAAATACCTTGGGCATTTTGGCACGATGTGACGAAATAAAAATAGTTCAGAGTGGCAAAGGTACAGTCCTTCATCGATCAAAATCAGCAACATAGGCAAACCAAAACTGTAAAATCGGTCACAACACTGATAAGGCCAGATTCTTAAATCACTCGCAAATTGTAGAATTATGATTTCCCTACA
>JAUEKY010108698.1:0-10415 GCA_031833965.1 Scyllaea pelagica
TAAAACCACAATTATATTCATTGTACTTTCAAATGACGAGAAGACAAGACTGATAGGGAAATGTCAACCAGTTGTGGGTGGTAAGAAATGTCATATGGCAGGTTTTGGCTCATTGTTTCGACATAACGGGCAGGCTGCATTATAAAGATTTTCATAGCTGAAAAAAATGTCGTATTACTTTATGGTTTGTGTTTTCTTAGGCTATTTATAAGGAAATATTGTTGACTCAGATTTGTCGGTGTGATCTCTTTCTTTCTTTTCTTTTTTTTCTCTTCTTATCTTAATGTGCAGGGCTTTTCTCCTACTCGCTGCTTCCTAATGAAAAAAAAAACACAAAAAAAACCCCCCCAAAAAACAACAACACCCCCCCCCCCCCCAAAAAAAAAAATAAAATCCAAAAAACTTAAACAAAAACGTAAACAAAAACAAACCCCCCCAAAAAAAACACAAAACAAAACAAAACATAAATGAATAAAGCACTCCTAAAACGCAACAATAACCCCAAACAAAAAGCAACAAAGAGTACTTTTATCAATATGGCAAAGAAACAATGATTTTTTTAAACTTTGGGATGCTTTAGTTATATTGAACCATTGTAAAGAATCTAAGTGATTAGCAATAGATTTGTTCCATTATTTGCCACTGTGAAAAGGACAGGAGTTAGAAGTGATCCTCACCTTCTTGCCACTGAGGTCGTACAGAGTCCTTGCATTCTTCCACATGCCCAGTTTGGATGTTGCATTCTCCAGCAGCTCATCCAAGGTCTCCCCCCAGATGTACACAGACCTCTCCAGGCACTCGCCGTTGGGGTACACCATGATGCGTTTCTATCAGAAAAGGAAACATATCACAAATGTGTTTATCATGAAAACAATTTCAAATGTTGTCATTAAGAAAAAAGAACCAAGGGATTAAAAATGTTTTTAAAGCTATAATAATAAATTCTCATTTTATTGTTTCACATATAATCATAGTTACTTCTTTGAGATAAAGAAATACCATCTCAAAGTCAGTTTTGGACTCTGAAGCCGTTTTTATATTAATTGTAAAAAAGAAATATATATATAGTATTTGCTTGAATGGAGCATACCAATCACAACTAATGTGTTCACAACACAAACAATCTTGAAAGCTGCACAATATACAAAAAGCAGTTGTTATAGAGTGGCATAGTGCTAAAAATAAGCAAAGTCTCTTAAGGGAAGAAATAAATAGGTGAGAGAGATGTGTTGCTGGGGTGACAGACAGCAGTGCCACTGGTAACAGAAAGCATGATGACCAGCAGAGCTATCCACTATATCTCTCTCAGGGCTTTTTCTTCTCTAAAAGAGACTTTTTCTATTTTAGGAAGTGTACCCCTTTACGATATCTCTTTTCTGCACACTTTTGTCAGTGCCTGCTCCATTATTTCTCTAGCAGCATTTACCATATTGGGCTGTTCATAAAGCTTCCCATCCAGGTTGATGCCAGAGAAGCTGGTGTTGCTGTCTTGTTGGTTCAGTTTGATTTCACCAAGATGCGTCTGGAGAATGAGAATAAAGGTTACAGGTTGTTATGTCTATGTGGCAATCTCTATCTTGTGGAAATACATAGAAGCATCAATCTTTGCATGATATGATACTAGCCTTGTACAGCAGCCCATGTTTCTCCAGTTGGGACCCCAATTGCTATGACAACCACCATGCTGTAAACCAAAAGGCCCTCATAACTCTAGAGGAGCAGTGGTAAACAGTTTGCAATGATTACTTTGATAACTATTGATGGCTGAATATGTGTCAGAGCAAATATAATAGGAAAATTTAAACTGACGCATTTCTGATAAATCAATCAGAAATCCAAATGATTGCATTTAAGAGTGTTTGGGTGGAGGGGGGGGGGGGGAGTTAAACTGTGGGATATTGTTTAGATTAAAATGCCTATTGCCAGTACTAAACTTTTTTCCCTTTTTTTTAGTTCTTTTTCTTAAAATAGCTTGCTGTTTATTAGCATTGGACTGCTTCACAAATGTTACCATTATCTTCATAAATCCATGCTATGACAAATAAAATGATGTAGCTGGAGGTCTGATGTAATACATCTAATCTAGCTTGCACCAATCAAAATAAAAAAAAGAAATAAAAAGGATGGGAAATCCAGCATACTCCTACCTGTAGCTTGTGCACAGAGTGGTGTTTGTCTCTCTCCTCCACCGTTGGCTCCTGCCAGCTTTTCTCCACAATCACCGGCTGCTTGCTGCTCAGGGTCGACTTGTAAGTACCTGGCTGCATTTTCTCCAGTCGTCTCCCCTTCATCTGTCGTAGGACGTGCTTCTCAATGTCAAGAGCAAGGCAGACTTGGGCCTTGAACTGTCGCTTCTTGCGCCGGTTTTCCTCCTTGGACTCCACCACTTCAGGGGAGACAAATGCCTTCCCGCTAGAGATCCACACCTCAATAGGAGCTCTCAAGATGACGTCCAATCCAGGGAGACGAATGTTTTTCAACAACTCATCTCTTTCTCGACGAATCTTCATCGCTTCTGCATTGTCCATATCTGAAGGACATGAAAATTTATTAGATGATTGCATACATTTGTTTGAGGGGATTCTATATCTAAAAACAAAACAAAAAATAAACAAACAAAAGAAATAAATCTTAGTAGCCTTGAATGTCAAACTTAAAATTTGTTCCTAGCTCTTAAAGTATACCAGATGCATCTAGACAATAATACTCATCAAATCCACTTTTTCTAAATCACAAATCAGGGTATGTTAGCTAAATAATTCTTTTTTACTTTATGCTGCAAAATTCTCATTAGTTAGAGCTTGGTGTAACAGAAAATATCCTAATTATAAAAAAAGGGGTGTTTTAATTCAGTTTAAGATTTTGAATTCAAAACTTCAAGAAAATGTTTGTAAAGGCAATGCCTAGGTTTGAATAAACATGTGAGGGTTGAAATTTGGTCAAGACTTAAAAGCTTTACGCATGAGAAATCTAGGGAAGCCTATATAAGATTAAAAAAAATAATATTCTGTCAGCGCTAGAATCATGTTAAAAAACAACCCACCTCTTTGGTCAGAATTTTCTTCCATCTGTTGAGATGAGTCTTCCTCATCTTCCTCTCCCTCCTCCACACCTCTACCTCTCTGAATGCCTCTTTCCTCATTTTCCTCATTGAGGGACATGAGGGCAGCAGATCGTTTCAATTGAGAGGAGAGTTCGGCATTTGCAGCTGCCTGAAGCCGTCTTAGCTTCTCTGCCTCGTCCTCATCCTCCCTCCCTTCCAGCAGCTGGTTGTCTTCTAGATAATAAGTTGATAAGATATATAAAAAACATTTAATTTTAAAAAAAAATTATCCTACTTCTGTTTCCTGTCGTCTAGATAATCAGTTGATAAGATATGTAAAAAACATTTAATCTTTTTTTAAATCATCCTACTTCTGTTTCCTGTCGTCTAGATAATCAGTTGATAAGATATGTAAAAAAACATTTAATCTTTTTTTAAATTATCCTACTTCTGTTTCATGTCCTCTAGATATAAAGTTGATAAGATATGTAAAAAACATTTAATCTTTTTTTCCATTATCCTACTTCTGTTTCCCGTCAGATACTACTTATACAAATGAAATTCCCCCACAATAATTTGTTACCCTTCTTCTTTTTTTGTGCTGGATACAACAATATAATTGATATTCCTCCACAAATTATATCATGGTTTGTTTTCTTTCCTGCATTGTAACTCCCTCCTCACTTGACTCTTACTTCGGTAGTTGATTTGTTCTATTAATGTCTTGGTGAAAACTAAGCAATATAATATTATAATGTAGGCACTGATACATTCATTTGGGTGCCTTGTTTCCCCTGATTCTATTAACATCAACACCATCTTAACTGGTTGAACTCTCTTATTCAGACTTTTTAGTAAAAGTAGTAGTAGTTTGTTTATATAGCACTTACTGCCAAAGCCTCAAAGCATTTTACATCATTAAAAAAAGGAAAAGGGACAATGAAGAGAAATGTGACAATGCATTTTACATTATTCAAAGACAGAACAGGCACATTGGACAGACATGTGAGAATTAAATGCCAATACGTCTATATGAGTGGCACCTTTAAGCATGAGGAATAGAAATGTAGTAACACCAAAGTTAAGTGAGGTATTTCAAACTGATTCATTTTCAGCTGTTTTTTCAAAAAGAAGATGCTATCTGCAGATCTGATTTTGTATAAGAGAGAGTTCTAGACAGTGGATCCAATCTTGCTCAATGCTGTGTCCCCATATTGCTTCAGTTTTAAGTCTTTTTAAGTTTCTTCAGTCTGTGACTTGTTGTGATGAATTAAATTTGGGCAAATAACTTGGTAAGTAGATAATCATTTATTGTTTCAGAGCTTAGAAATTCATACCAGAATCTGTAAAGCACAAATCAGTAAATCTCATCATTATGAGAGACCAGGATTTTTGCATGATGTGTAGAATTCCTGGACATGAATGATTTTTTTTCATGCATTCAAGAATTGGAAGATTGTTACATTTGGTATTTAAAAAATTCAAACATAGAAAAAGAGTAGCAACACAAAATGAAGCAAAACATAAAGTATTGCCCTACTGACCTAAGGCCATTTGATCCTTGTTGAGAGCCAGCATGTTGACCATTTCAATCTTGCAGTTCTCTATGGCGTGGTCCACCAGCTCGTCCACATCTAGAACCAGGGTGCCGTCCTCCAGGTAGATACGGCGGGGGGCGTTGTTCATGCCCAGTCGGTGGCTGCACTGGTTCAGGAGCTGAAAACAGAAGAAAAGGCTTAGTATTCATTGGCTACTCTGTAAATGAGTAAATCTATATCCAAATACAACTGTGATAATATGTTATCATTACGTCACCCTAGAATAACAAAAGTTCCATCTACAAAAATAGAGCTTTCAGAAAATCAAGTTCAAAGAGTTTAAGCTATCCATAAAAAGCTTGGAAAAAGATACAGTAATCTTCAAACTCTACACAAACTAAATAAAAAAGCATAAAGTGCTCTGAATGAGTTTATGAGTTACTGCACAGGGATAAATACAGGCTTCACTAAAATATTTCACCTGGTTTTATCATACTGACACTGAGTCAACAGGCCTTAAAACAAATGTTTGGTAGGAGAGCTGCTAATTTGCTGGTGTTTGCATCTTGGGTATAGCCTGCTCAGGGATCAAACATACATTCTACTAATTCCAATGGGAGAGCAGGCTCTACAAATGAGTCAACTGCACCAGTAAAAAAAAAAAAGACAACACAAGTGTAACAGTTTTCTAGGCAGTAAATCAGCAAGGAGGAGCTGTTACAGCTTACATACCCCTTGAATACTTGATCCACAAATTATCTCCCCTTTCCTTAGTCGCCCTTCTCCATTTTTGTAGGCCATGATTTTCACAGTGCGGACAGTCTTAGCAGCGTTGATCTCCTTAGAGATGGTTTGCACACTTGTTTGTTTACGTAGTACCTCTAGCACATCCTGCCAGTACCGAAGGGTTATGTCGGCCTCATAGGTGGACAGGTCCACTTTGTTGTTGAGCACAGCAAAGCTGCCAATCTGGCGCATCTTCAGCTTTTTAGCTTTGAGAATAAAAACAAGAACCAGTCAAATATCTTAAAATCAATTTGAATAATAATTGAGCTAATAAAAGGCTAAAAAGAACTTTTCCTTCATCTTTTTTTCTTTAAGGTGGGAAATTAAAACCTATGATATACATTGAGAGTTTAATTCAAAACTCATTTCATCATTTCATTTCATTATCAAGTACCCTTTTACCGTTACAGTGTAGGGCCTACTCTTATTGAGAAGGAATTTATCTGGATCAAGCCATTAAGCCAAGCAGGTGATCAGGCCACTGTGGCCTTTTGGTGGCAGTGGTAGGATTTAAATTTTGCCCAGGCAGCGGCCTTGCGGCCTATTGTTTTTGATTTCCAACTGCCAAGGGTTCATTAATGTGCGCAACATGCACACGGGACCTCCGGATTTATCGTCCATCTCTGATGGGACTAGGCTCTAGATCCTACTTACTGTTGTTGTAGGGATCAGGGGGGTGGCATAAGTGGTTATTCTAGGGGTTTTTAGCGATAAAAATCACTATGTTATTTTTCGTTCCCAAGACCACCCTTGAACCCACATCACTTCGTTTTCAGCGCCAGAGCCATGACCACTGAGCCACCATGTCCCCTAATTCAAAATTATGTTTTAAAAACATTTGAAAACCTGAAGAAAATTAATCTTTTTTTCAAATTTTGAAAACACTAATCTTTGCATTTCATGATGTTTTTTAATTTCCTCCTGGAGAACCCTTGATGTAGGTGCCTTGACTAGAATGCTGCCTACCACATCAAACCATCAATTGCATTTGCCTCTCTACTTTCTTTGCAATCTTGATTGAAGTAATCAGATACAAAGTTCATGGCTGCCCTATAACTGACAACCAAACATTTTTTTTACTGCTTTCGTAGAAAGGGAAATGGTGGTTTTAAAGCTGACTATGCATATAGAATTATGTCCTTTCCCCTGCCAAAATGAATGGAAAATTGATGAAACACCTGAAGAGCTAACTCGTGTATTATGATTCTCTTAATTATTAAACTTGTAAGTAATTATCATTAAGTGAAACAGTTACGAGTGAATTCAAACTATACAAAAGCTCAGGCAGATTTTAGTTTGTCTTGAGAATGCTCTGGCAGTTGGAATGTAGATAAATCTTCTAACTTACATAGAAATTGTTATTCATCATTATTGTTCCTACATCTGAGTGATCATAAGGATTTAGCTTTCTTTTGTAGAGAATGTCAAATCGGCTAAGTATTGTTTTGGTTTGAGTTTTTCATGCAAAAAAAAGATAAAAACAAAACAAAAACAGTTCATTGTGTTTAGCCGTTAAATCACTTTCCCTTTTAACTCATATCCAGTTTCTCAGATAAGCTTGACTTAGTATTTCAAGCACTGGAGTAGATAAAGCAGCCCACTTCAAAAGAAATAAGCAATGCAAATGAGATGCATGGTTTGATTTCTATTGCAGCCAAAACGTTTTAGCTAAAGCAAGAAAATTGACTCTCATTTCTCAGTTTGCAGCACTACACTGCGATTTATCCTTGGGGAAAATCCAGTCTTTTGCTGGATTTAACCTGAAAATGACATTTCTCCTATGGAATTCAGAAAAGGGTGCTCTATTCTATTCAATTTAATTTCATTCAATTTTCCTAGCAATTCCATGTTCAGCTTTTCAAACTAAACCAACAACAGAAGTTAAATCTTGGAATGGCCAGGGAAAAAAAAACTTAATATAAAAAAGAAGTCCAGCAATGAGAGCAACAAAAGGTTGCCAGGATTATTGGGATCAAACTCCTTTTCCTACCCACACTCACCATCTCCAATAGCGCAGTGGAAGTTAGTGTTTGGCGGCAGCTTCTGGACTTTGTACCTTCCTCGCATGGACCTAGCACATGACATGCAGACGCGGTATTCAGTAACTCCCTCCTTGGTGGGGAATTCCACACTGTAACCCTGGATGGCAGATACAGAAACGGAAAGAGACTTCATTAGCACAGTAGGTAGAGAAAGTTTGAATGGTTACCTGGTGCACTAAGGCAAAAAAAAAGTAAAGTAAGTTTGTCAGTCTAAAAAACAAGCTGGAAGGAATGTGTTCATAGTAAGAAGAAAGATATTTAGCCTGGTTTGTATTGTAGTTTATTTGCATTCAAAAGGGCTTGTTTTTTAAGGATTGAACAGTGGAAAATGAAGTGAAAGATCCAGAAAAGAAATTCCAGGAATTCAAGTGGCGTGAGGAAAAGCTCAAAATTGTGTCAAAATCGGCCAGCCTTTGCTTAAACTGTACATACAAGTAGCAAATTTAAACTGAGGTTTAGCATTGATAGGAGTAAATAAAAAAAAATCAGTTCTAAAGCGTAATTCCCTTTTCCAGAATCAAGTGGTGTCCCACTATGACATGTTATTCACTGCAAGGCTGGCAAAATGGGTGTGGGGTGAATTTGGAGTCCGTTGGTGAAAAGGAAGTGAAATGAATCAATTTCTACACAAAACTTTATATCTTACACATTAAGATCAGGAAGGAAAAACAAATTGAAGAGTTTTGACACAAGAAGTGAAAATGATTATAAAGGCAGTAGTGAAATTACAAAGCAATTCCAGTTTTTACTAAAGTGAACATCACTGAAAATGTCTGTGATGTATGCTGGAATAATTATCCAAGTTATAAGAGAAAATTGAGCTCGAGACCCTGGGTGTCACTTGGGAGGAAGCTAAGAACTGGGCCAAGAACAGGGTTGGGTGACGGATTGCTGTTGAGGCCATATGCTCCACAAGGAGTAAAGAGGACTAAGTCAAGTAAGTCAAAGCAAGAGAAAATTAGAAAATCAGAAAATCAAAATCAACATGGACATTTGACAAGAAACGGGGTGCTCTTTAAGCAATGTAATTAAATGGCAGAAGAAGAAAACCCGTTATTCTCACATTCATCAATATCTTTTTTCCTCCTTATTTCATTTCATTATCAAGTACCCTTTTACCATTACAGTGTAGGGCCTTATTTCCTCCTATGACAGTCAAAAAGTGTTAACAAACTAGTTCGGTTGGTCTGGCTAAAATAAAGATATCACATCCTACCCAATCATCCTTCTCTCTCCCTTTCCAATTTGCACATGCACTCACATGCACATGCATACACACACACAACTCCCTCTATGTCATGAAACAATGCATTTCATTCAGGAGTCAGACAGACAAAAAAACCCAACAACCCTATCATCGGTTGTAGTTGGCCAAAGACTTACTGGTTGGTCAATATCAGCAGCTTGAGCGATAGCGTAGGTGCACACATCAGCCTTGTTGGCTGCGGTTATTTCTGTGAGAATATCCATGTGAATAATCAGTTTTGGGTTATTTCTGTGAGAATATTCATGTGAATAATCAATCTTTGGTTAAATGATTGAACTTTTTTCTGTGACAATGTCCATTTAGAAAATTGAATTATGATTATTTCTGGGAAAATATCATTTTAATAGCTTGAATGTTTTTTTCTAAAGGAGAAATCCATGAGAATAATTCCTCTTCTCTGTTGTTTGGTGACAGGACTGCAATTTCATCATCTACTATTTATTCCATTGCAATGTATCTGACAAGTGAGACAGCTTGTGTGGGAGTGCTATGACACTGTATTACATGCAGTTTAAATGGCGGACTGTTGATATTTTCAGTTCCCTGTGTTTAGGAATGCTTCATGCGAACAGAGAAGGTAAACCTTTTTTTCCAGCAATCGAGTTATACTGAATTGAATTGAAGCACTCTTTAATAATTTTTTGTGAGAATATCAATGTGAATTAGCAATGTCTACAATGTACATTTTTGCAGCTTGAAGAAATTGGGTTGTTCTTGATTCCTCTAATGAGTCACGTGACTAATTCATTTTATCCACAATAAGCAAACATGGCTGAGCCTTCACAAGTTTCTATGGCTGCAGATCCCCAAAGCCTTATTACAAGCTAATTTCAAGGTTGCATATATTTCAATATATTATACCCATCTTCTAGAAAGTTTCACTGGTGCACAAATGATGACAATCCTCTATCATTATCATTAAATGAAATTAAGACCAGTATATCCAAAATCACCAGTCACGGAACTGTCAATGCAACGAAATGAAAAAAAAATTGGATTAATGCCAATCTTATGTCATACAAAATACAGCAGAAAAAGAATTCCATAAAAAGCCCTTCTAGCTAGCACAAGAGGATATAAAGATAGGAAATAAATGATTTCGTAAATATATGAGACGTAAAGAAAATTTTTCAGGACAAGCACAAACATTTTCCAACTTGGAATTTAGTTAAGAAACTTACCTTTATCTGGTAAGTCAGTAGCAAAAGCGTGAATAAATCCTGACTCGGCATCATAGTACCACTTCTGGTGGGCCTTGCCAAACATGGTGGTCTGTCGTAGCTGCAGGTTGACCGGACAGCCAGAGATGGTGAAGGTCAAGGGGTCATCTGATACGGTGGAAGGTGTTCCAACAGTCAGCACCAAGTGGGAATTGTGTCGAGGACGTATTTCTCTGTAGAAAATAACACAATTCTTATCACAGTCATTCCATTTCAATATTTTTATCATTATTTACTCTGAATACTTCAGAGCAAGCATTCAAGGTTTTTTATAACATAAGAGTTCATTCTTGTTGTGCCTATTTTTTTTATTGTCTTTCATGCTTTGAATCTGTAAGGTTTTTAAAAAATGTCAAGTCCACTGAGCACACCCCTGCCATGGTACACAAAGACAGTATATAGTCTATTAAAGATACAGTAAATTTGGAGAAAGCAAGCAAGCAAGAGAGAGAGAGAGAGAGAGAGAGAGAGAGAGAGAGAGAGAGAGAGAGAGAGAGAGAGAAAGAGAGAGAGAGAGAG
>JAUEKY010108809.1:0-13984 GCA_031833965.1 Scyllaea pelagica
GAGAGAGAGAGAGAGAGAGAGAGAGAGAGAGAGAGAGAGAGAGAGAGAGAGTGAGTTCTTTGCATTGAACCTTCACTTCAACCTTCACTTCCCCACGTCCTCATCCTCTTCCTTCTTCTTTTCCTACTATGACTTCATTTTCTCCCCGACCACCCCATATTCCCATTTCACCTGCTCCCATCTCCACGTGCCAACACAGAGCCCGCCCCTGTGCCAACCTACCAAGCCCCGGCCGCCCAGCCCGCCAACGCCCCCAAGCCCTGGATCACCTCCCCGCCTCCCCCAGCCCAGGTGCCCAATGCCACCCCCAAGCCCTTTGGATCCTCAGCCCCTCCCAAGCCCAGTGGGGTGGGGGCCACCCGCGGCAAGAAGGGAGATGCTGCCATGAACCCGGCGGCCATGACAGGCCGCATCCCCGTCTGCTCCGGCTGCAACATGCCCATCAGGTACGCAGTATGCACAGTGTTGACAGCGTTGTGGTCCACTGGAACACAGCTCGCCTTGTGACCATGGGATAATAGGTTAAAATTCCATTAGGGGCATTTCAAAATTTTAATTGAGTCGTAGGAAAATGTTCATTCAAATTTTCACAAAATTATAACTGAGTAGTTGGAAACAACTTCACTCTGTAAAGTGTAAATGAGTGCCTGGCTATGGTGTAAAGTGGGAGTGAGTACCTGGCAGAAAATAGGAACGGTAAGTATAGAGAAGTACAGTGCTGTAAAAAGACGTGGTGGTGTTAGTGGTTTGCTTTGTTGGTAAGCATGTTAGGTTCTGCTGGTTGGCAAGACAAGGTAAGGGTTCGAATCCAGCTCTTCCATCACCCTCCTGCCTTTCCCTCCCTCTCTGGAGGGGTGTTGTCTATTTCTCTTCAACACAGTTTTGCCTTATAACCATTTTTCTCTGTACATTGTCCATTCTTAGCTGTCACTGTGGCTGGTATTTTGAAGGCCTTGTCAAATCTTATGAGCGTGCTGAAGGGTTGCTGTGCTCTCTAAAAGTCCTCCTCTTGGGCCATTTCCTGGAGTGTAATAGGCTTTTAAACTAGAAGAAATGGATTCCTTTTTTTTAAAGGAGCTCTTCAATACTATTTGCAGGTGATTCAAACATTGTTTCAGCCAAGATGGTAAGGGGGAACTTATTGTTTTACTTGTGTTACTTCCTTCAGCCAGACGTTCAAGGGTCTTGCACCTGGGTGGTACAGCAAAAAGGGCTGCCTCAGTAGGACAGTTCCCTGCATGTTGTTCCCGGTCAACCAATAGGGATGGTGTGCCTGTTCCTGTGGTGTGTTCCCTCTGTCCGTCTGTCTGTGTGTGTTCTCCCAGAGTAGGTGGGGACTCTGACGTCATGGGTCATTATGGTTCTATCTTGTCCAGGCCACAGCGGATCGAAGAAGCAGAGGAGGAGGCAGAGGTGAAAGAAGAGAAGGAGAAAAAGGAGCGGCAGTGGCAGGAAGGAGACGAGGAGGAGCAGGAGGTGGAGAAGGAGAAGCATCAACATGAATAGTAGAAAAATTCAGAAATAGTGGAGGGGTGCAGTGTCTGCAGTGTCCAAGCTAAAGAAAGCTATTCCAACACTGCATCACACCACTATTTCGGAGTATTTTTTTACTATTTTCAGTGCATGCTCCTCTTCTATAGCATGAATATAACCAGGGACGTGAGCTACTCTGACAAACCCAGGATTTGATCACATAATGGGGTGTGATACTTTATAGATTGTATTTAAAAAACCCTATTGCAAATTTTCTTGACAAGAAGTCTTAGACGGTAATAATGTTGGTAAAGAGGATGAAATGATAGATGTATTGGTGGTGGATTGAAGTTCATCTTAATGATACTCAAGAATTAAAAAGAATTGCTTCAGCTGAAATTTGCAAGAAAAGTTATAAATCTGCTTTCATGAATTTCTTTCTTTCTTAATCACTATTGCAAGTAGTTTTGATTTCAGGCTCTCCCAATGCAAGTACAAGGTAACTTTGCCAGCCACATGCTTTGGGGACTTCTTTTCTGGACACAATTTTAAACCACTTGCATTTTGACTGTCCTACAATGGGCATTTGAACATGTTTTCTGCTTATTCTACTCTCTACTCTATGTTGGCTTTACTTACTCTATCTTTCTCTCGTTTTTTCTTATCATCTTACTATTTACCACAATTAATGATAGTGTTGGATGCCCATTTCAACGCCTTGTTAACTGTATCACAGGTGGAACGTTCTGGACTAGTCACCATGCTGCCATACAGAAATATATACTCAAATGTCTCACACAGTCACCTTATACTGACACCGGGCCAACCTCTCTCAACTTTATCTGATTCCTTCCACTACATTTTTTGCCAGCCCCTATTCTCTATCTGTCCCTTTCCCTCCTTCCCTTGATACCGGCTGTTTCTTTACGTGTTTATGTAACCAGCTCTCTGATTTTTGTAATCATACCTGATGAAGACCTTTGGTTGAAACGTGGCTGTATCATCTTGTGCTGTTTTATTTTTAAGCCTATTCACTCCATATTTTCAGACTATTCTCTCAAGCACTGTTCACATAATACTGAATATCAGGCAATACAACTGCTTTAATTATTTTTTACATCTTTTTTTATGACACTGCCATAAATGGAATCAATCACCTACGGTTTAGACAAGGGCACGATGTTTTCTACCAATGACCAATCCTTTTGTCTCCTCCCTATGCCAGGGGTCCCTTTGTAACGGCCCTGGGCAAGTGCTGGTGCCCGGACCATTTCACCTGTGCCAACACGCAGTGTGGGGTCAAGCTGCTGGACATTGGCTTTGTGGAGGAGGGAGGCTTCCTCTACTGTGAGAAGGACTACGCTGTCCACTTTGCCCCCCACTGTGACAAGTGCGGCAAGGCCATCATTGGGGTGAGACACTGGCACCCACATTGTTTCCACAGGGAAAAGTTCTATAAAAAATAAGGGAACTTTGATCAATGAATTTGATATTAAATGCCACAATACAATGTGGAAAATAAAATAAAAGATTTTGAAGTGAGGAATTGATGGGAAGACACAATGAAAAAAAACCAAATAACACCAATGCATGACTGACAGCCTTTGAAATGAATTGAATTATGATTTTGAAATAGCTTTAGGTTAGAACAGAGAAACAGAGAAAGAAATAGAGAAAAATATTGTGGTAAAAATTATGAAGAATAATGGCAAATTCAGACTGTTGCAATTGTTCCTTTCATTTACTGATTAGATATTTTTTTATTATCTTCGTGGTACACAAGGCCATTAGATCCTTGATCCAAAATATTTAATATTTAAAGATTAAAGATAATATTGTTACTTGCCAAACGTCCTTTTATGAGTTCCTTTTTCATGTTGCAATGTAACAATAAAGTCTTTTTTTATCTTAACACAAATCTGATGTCTAAAGGTTGAAAACCTTCAAAATCCAATGAATGAGATTGCCACTGTGACATCCCAGTGAGATAGATGTCAAGGGTAAGGATTTGCCTTGCAGACTGTGATGTGTTTGTGTGTGTGTGTGCATAACGTGTGTTGTTGCTGTCCCCAGGAATGTGTGAATGCCATGCAGAAGAGCTTCCACAAGGAGTGCTTCCTGTGTGCCCAGTGCAACAAGCCCATCGGAGGCAACCAGTTCCACCTGGAGGAGGGGAAATTCTACTGTGAAAATGGTAGGTTGCCCTGTGCGCTTGTCATTATGATGAGTACGGGGACTTGGGTTATATGAAAGAATGTAATAGGGGGGATGGGGATTTCCCTTATTTTATAGGGCTCAGTCCTCTCTTTCCTGTCTTGTCCTTGAATTGTATTCTGTTCTATTTTCTTTTTGTTTTACTATTTCATAGGTTGTAGTTGAATATTTAGAGAAGAGAGCAGTAGTAAAAAATTTTTGAGTAGAGAGTAATTATTATGATTTTGAGAAAAGGATGATTGTATTGTTGTATGTGCAGAGAGTTGTTTCAATAATTTCAAATAAATCGAAATTAAATTGTCTCTTGGGTTGAGAGTAACTTTGATAACTTTTATTGGAATAATCGTAAGATATTGTCTTTTGTGTAAAAAGTAGTCATAACTTTTATTTTGGGTAGGGATTAGGATTAATTGGTTAGAATGTAGGGTATGGTCTCCTGAATAAAAGCGGAATATCGTGTCTTTACAATTCTCCACCGTATTAACTATGTATCTTCTGTATCTTTATATGTGTGTGTGTGTGTGTTTGTGTCAGACTGGAACGTGCTGTTCAGGACCATGTGCTCTGGCTGTGACTTCCCCATTGAGCCTGGCGATGCCTGGGTGGAGGCCCTGAGCAAGAACTTCCACTCGGAGTGCTTCAACTGCACAGTGAGTGCCTTCCCTGCACACACACACACTCACACTCTCACACACGCAATGACACTCACACACTCACTCACACACACACACACACACTCTCACACTAACTCACACACACACACACACACACACACACACTCTCACACACACACACATACACACACACACATACACACACACACACACACAGACTCTATACTGTCTACTTTTCTTGGCCCAGCACACAGTGGCCAATAACTGCAACCTATTTTGTCTGTGTGTGCACTCTTGATGCTAACACAAAAATCACATGTTGTCTGTGATTTAAATCATTCACTGTCCTGCTTTGATGGCTCACATCATCAGAAAAGAAAGAGAAAAAAATGATTTTCTTTTATTGTGCATACTAACAATGAACACAAATGCAATTCATACCCCTTATGATCTTTAGCTCATATAGATTGTAAAAATGAAAATAAGTTTATTGTCCTCTCCTTCCAGAGTGTTTTAAAATCAAAACACTCAAAGCTCTCAATTCAGACATAAAGGATCAGTCAAGAGTTATTGTAAATTCCACGTCATTTAACTCCAGACAGCCATTCATTATTTATCTATTCCTTTTTTAATATAATGGGATAACTCTTATAAGAAACATGAACATGTTACTTCATTAACTCTCATTAATGATGCCTTCATCTTAAAATGTAAGAGTAAGATTAATTATTGAAGATAAATGCATAATATTGAATTGAGAGCTTGTCTATACCGTTGATGTGAGAGACGATTCTAATTCTATTACCAAACCCTTGTCCATACCTCAGCCATTGCTGTTGTGTCTCACCTCACACACACACACACACTCACACACACACACACATATATACACATACACTCACACACACTCACACTCACACACACACACCTACACACACACACACACTCACACACACACACACACACACACACACACACACACACTCTTTTGACTTTATGTTTGACGTGCTCATTAACATGCACTGTGAATATCCTATTGGTTTCCTCCAGTGTGTGGTGCCTTGAGGATAGAGCACACTAACAACCAATCTGTTTTCCTGTGTCTGGTCTTAAATCAAATCTGTGATAAAGGATAAATAGTATATTACAAAACCCCTTGACTTATACTGATATGAGACTGTGTCATGTAGTTTGAAAATGTATAAATTAGTGAAACTGTGTGAAGGGAGAAAAAGGAGAGCTAATTGTGGATTTGGAGACTGTTTGTATCTTTCATTTGAATAGGAATTCGAGTGCAAGAAATAGCTCTCAAATCTACCCAGAATATTTCTTCAGTGCAATATCTGGAATCAACTTGCTACAGAACACTGTTGCTAGCACAATTTGCTGCCAATGAAAGAGTCCTAGTCTATTGGACAAGGTGCTTATTCCTTGTGTGTTGACTTGTAGTGTCAGGATTCAATGGCACTGAAATAGCTCATAACAACTAGGTGCTGCGCCTCTTCCAGTAATAGAGGTAGGATCTGGATAAAGAGATAAAAATTCCGCTTCAAGCTGAATAAGCCTTGGCAGAGTAGTCTGCTCCATGACAGGAATGCATTCCGTCTCATCCATACCAACTTACCTTGTTGTTGTTGTTGTTGTTTGTATATGATTGTCAAACATTGCTTGAGTGTCACAGCGTTGAAGTGCAATGAGTCACTCAAAGCCCTTTTATCAGGTTTACTGTGTGGTATAGACATGTTTTCATTCATTGGAAAAGGAGGTAGACCCATTGCTGAGCAAACCAATGTTTGTAGATGAAGTCCTTACTATAGAATAGAAGAAAAGAATCGAATCTTAGATTGTCTGTCTGTCATGAAGATGTTCATTTGAAAGGACACAAACAAATGAAAAGTGAGCACAAGCATTTGTCAAAACAGATCGCTCTTTTCTCAGGTAGTGTGAGAGGTAAAAAGACAGAAAAAACCCCAGCCCCATCTCATAGGATGAGATTTCACCAACAGTGTGTCAGTAAAGCATAGGGAAGAGTGCAGAGTTGCAGGTAGTCCTATGGGCTAGTGCCATGAGGGAATGCAAATATGACGATGTGAAACTAATAGATGCTCCTATTCTTACACTCTTCACACATGGAATCCTCCAAAGGGGAGGCAGACACTCTATCCTGATGTGAAACCTAATTGGCTACGAAAAATCTCCTGTGTCAAAGCTGTGATAGAAAAAAATTCATCTAAGAATGAAATAGAATAAGAATGTATAAGCGCAGTGATATGTATTCAATGGTGCGCGGATGAGTTGAAACTTAAAAGAGTAGCATATATTGTCATCTGTCCATAAGGCCAGATCTCAAGGGGATGATAGTTTCTGAAAGCCATGGAGGACTGAACTGTGGGCGTTAGCACCCTCACCCCCTCCAGCTCCCATGTCCCCCCACCCACCGTCTTGTACTTGTGTCCTGCCCATGACATGTCCTTGACATCCTCCTCTCTCTCCTGTTGCTATGGTTGCATGGTGACACTTCCTTTTCCAGTGGTAGAGAGCAACATATTCAAAACACCTGTCTCTTGCTGGTTGCTACAAAGTTGAGGAAGTTCTTTATGCCAATACCTTTGATTTGTTTTTCATTAGAAAGCCAAACAGTAAACTTTCAAAGTCTGCCTTTATTCATGAGACTGAAAAGATCTCCCTTTCTCTAGTTTTGAAAGAGTCATTGTGAAAATTACTTAAGCTGAAAGGATCAATGATTTGTGAATGGACTTTGATGGATGACATAGGTTTTTCATTGTATTGAAGAAGTCTTTTTGGGCTAAGAAAAAGAAACTGAAATTATCGAAAACCAAGTTTAGGTATTGATAAAAGGAAATAAATTGGTTACAATGGAAACAAAATCTAAAATCTTTCCCCTGTCACTAGCTGTTGACATAATCATGTTATTGTTAATCTGTACATAGTTAATATGATACTAGAATACTAATACTTTTTCGTTTAGTATGTTCCTATTGAAGTAATCTTGTAATTTGTAAATAATTAAGAGCTGATCTGTCTGGAGACAGAATTGTCTGTGTTCTCCCTGTCGACAGACCTGATTGATATAAAGATCTGGGTACGCCATGCTTCATGGCCAATGTCATTATAGCACTCCGTTTGGTTCTGCAACATGAGTCCTAGAAGTTTCAAATTGTAGTTGCTGTCAGCAGACATTATTCAAGTAATGCTAACACAAGGTTGACATAAGTTGAACAAATCCCAAAGTTAATGCATTGATTTCTGTCTTTGAAAACATTATATTGTTAACTACATTCTTCATATACAATCTAGTTTGCTTTTTGCCCACCTAATGACATAGCTGGGTACCAGAAGCAAGCCGCAGGATCTGCCAGTGCCAGGAATGTGAAATGATATGTGTCATAATTTTGCTGAGTCTGACCATTTATCATAAGAGATGGAACTAACAACTGAATATCTGCATGTCATATTGTCTACGAGTATGAAAATTAAAGAAAAGACCAATTGACCTTTCCACGCTACACATTTTTAGCTGTCCTTGTGACTGTAATGTATTTGTCTTCCCTAGGGACGCATTTTTCTATTGTTTGATATGATTGTGCCATGCTATGAAATGGATTCACTGACCTTGAATTGTCTTTCCTCTCTCTTTGCCTTGCAGAAATGCCAAGTTAATCTGGAGGGGCAGCAGTTTGTGGCCAAAGCAGGCAAACCGTTCTGCAAGGCCCATGCACGCTAATATGTGTCGTGTGTGTGTCTCAGTGTGTGACTTTTACACATACAGCAATCATGTAGGTGCAGACGGGTTTCCTTGTCTATTCTGTCCAGTGGTTATACAATTATTGTCCATGTTTTCATTTTTCTGTCGTTAAGTAAGCCATTAAGGTGACAAATTTTCCACAAACCTTTGAGAGGGTATCTATATCTGTTGATGTCTTCATGCTTTCTTTTGTTTTATAGATTTTGTTTCAATTTGTTATTTTGTTTTCTCAGTTGATTTATTTTCTTGTTTTATACATTTTACGCAGATTACTATGTGCAAACTAGAACTGGTTCAAATATCCCATTATTCTTTCTATTTCTAGTGTTTTTTTTTATTTTTAGTTATTTTTTTGCTGTTTCATTTTCTGGGTTGTGCTGTCTTTAGAGGGTGGGATGGGCGGGGAGAGTCTTGTGTGTTTTGTATGTCAAATTGTAAGTTGGAGGGGAGATTAATTTTGTTGGTAGATTTTCTAATGGTGGGTAAAAATTTCTAGTAGTTCATTGGCAATTGGTGCTTGTCTAGAGAGGCATTTCTGAAAACTTTAACAAGCTTCAAAGGATTTCTAAAAAGAGACCTGTTGAGCCTCTTAAATCTAACTGATCTGGGTGACCAATTCTGTCTTTAAAAAGCAACAAACTTTTATCTCCTTTCTTAACCTCCGCTTGGCTACTTTTATTCCTGCATTCTGGATGACACAAGGGCTGTGTTTCAAAGTTAATGCTTATATAATGTAATTAAGCTGCTTATGAAGAATTTAATCCAAAACAAACTGCCAATAAAATAATGAATAACAAAAAGCTATGTTCAATGCAGAGTTACATTTTGGCAACTTATGTAGTATTGGCAATGGATTTTTTAAATTTCTGCTTGAGATTCGCCCTGCTAAAAAGGACACTACTGCAAACTGCTCTACAGCCATTTCTCTGACAACTAAAGGCATGAGAGTTTCTTCCTCTTGCTATAGTACTAGCTCAATAACTAATCAATTTCTATTCTGTAGAATGAGACTCTTGGTGATGTCTTATTTGTCTTTGCATGCTTGTTGTAGTCAGAGATATTCTCTCTTTTAAAGACTGTATTGCTGTATTTTGTTTTTCATACTGCTATGCTTTAAGGATAACAATGACCTTGACTCTAGAATAGGTAGGCAATGTTAGCTCAACATGGCACTGTTTTGTTTTGGTTTTATGGTGTCGTTTAATGATAACAGCTACAAGCAGGCCTGTGATAGGTAGGGGTAGTGCTTGATGAAACTATTGCACAGGTATGGGGGTGTTGAGGTTTTGGGATGGGATAATCAGGGTGATAAGATAAAGAAATGATGAGAAAGCATATCAAAAAAGAGAATTTTACTAAGAAATGTGAGACAGATACAGGGAAATCAGATGTAGATGGCTTCACTTGAGAATAATGGAGGAAGAAGGGTCATGAAAAATAATGAATGGCTAATTAGAGGTCATGACTTTGAAAAGATGTGGGGTATTTAGGGCAATGATCAGGATTATCGATTTAAAAGGTAAAAGAGGGTTTGAGTTGAAAAGATCTGGAGAATCAATGTTTATGATGAGTGATATAGATAAAGGATGCAGAGTTTGACTTGAAAAGGTATGGAGGATTTAGCGTTATGCTAAATAGATAAAGAAAAGAAGTGTTTGATTTGAAAATAATTTTTTTAGCGTGGGATATTCTTTTTAATTAAATATTTTTGGTAGACGGAGAGTGTAGTGGATTGGAAGGAGACAAGATGATATTATTAAGCTATCTTCAGGAACTACATTTGCAAGTGGCATTAAGATAGTGGGTGGGAAACCGTGGAGCAGTGCCAAAAATAGAGGAAGAATTCTTGAGAGGAGAAACGATGGGTGAAAGATGATTTGTCTTCTGTGACAGCATCATTCTCTCACTGGCCACAGCGGTCGGGATTGCCATCTGAGACATCTGCTATTACAGTCAATGGTATAATGTGTACATCATCATCTGTGTTTTTTTTCGGGCGCTGACATGGCCTAAATTGTGCTGATAGTGCCGTAAAACCCTCAAGAAACAAACAAACCATTTGTTTTACTATCACTATGTTCCATCATAGAGGGAAAGAAAAAAAAAATTAAAATTTGAGACTAGAGTCCGTATCTCTTGCCAGAGTTCAGGTTAAGATTACATATGAGAATGAGAGTGGTACGTTGTCCCTCAAGTCTGGACAAGTAGAAAGGAAATGATGTATTCCATACGTTTCAATGAATTTTCAACACAGAAAGAATATTCAAGGCATAACTTTGTAGCAGTTTCAGTACTCCATCAAGATTAGATTCTTCTTCATTTTTTTTCTTATTTGATAGGTTGTTCTGTGGACTTGCTAGTAAGATTTTGTTCCTGTCCCAATTTGATTTCAATTCTGTTTTCTTCAGGGGATAAAAAAGTTGCAGAAAAAAATTTTGTCTGTGGTAAAGTTGTAAAAAAGAAATTGACAAATGTATTTGGTTGGTAAAACCATATTATCTGTACATATAACAAAAGTCACTTAGTCGAACAGATTTGATTGGTATCCAGACTTGAGGGATGCGCCATACAAACCCAACTCATTTGACAAAAGAATATCATGTTTTTATCATTTTGTATTTCCTGTCTTCCTTGTCTTACCCAGTATACGTTTGAGAGCACCCCTCCCTATAGAGTTATTCCACGGAATGAAGCCAGAGCGCCAGCTAAAAAGTAGAAACTGTCTTAGATGTCTTTCCTCACCTGAAATAACAGATCGTCTCCGATGTGCAGCAGCGCTGTGGGCGTCGCCATCAACACGGTCATCGCCGTCATCTTGATCATCATCACCAGGATATTATGATGTGTTCTCCACTCTGTCTCATTGCTTTGGTTGAAATCCATGTCATAGGTGATCTCCCCTGGCCCCTTCCACCAGAACTCGTTTGTTCGGTTAGGAAGCAAGACATAGTCTAAGCAGTATGCGGCACTTGTCATAACGGACAACAGCAGACTGCTCTTGACTGTCCGTGCCAGAAGGATATCCCGGGGGGGGGGGGGGGGGGGGGGGAAGGCATATTGTGGGAGGATGAAGGGAGAGGATATGTGAAGGGTTAAAGGTCACAGAGTATGGGAGTAGCCGGGAGTTCCAAAGGAAAGACAGGTTTGAAGAGAGATCTATTTGTATGAAATCAAAATGATTTCTGTTGCTACACTGATAGTAAATCAGAGGCTTGTCTTTGTATTGGTGTGTCCGTTTGATTTTATTGTCAATGCTGCATTTGAAAATGGACTGGATGAACCCACTTTGGACCTCCTTCCTGTCAGACTCCCATACTTCTCTGGGAACAGAGCAGCAGAGCAGGGAGGGTTAGTAGATATCTACAATGTATTGATGCTATGACAGAACAACTCTGTGTGTGTGTATGTGTGTGTGTGTGTGTGGTCCTGGGTCATGCACAAAGAGACATTTTAATCCTGTCACTGTGTTTGATGCCATTTTTGTAATGGACTTGTGTTTGTCTATTGTCTGTGAGAGATGATCCTTTGTGTCATGTCAATGGTCTCTCTGTGCCGTTTCTCTGATTGGACCTGCCGCTCTGGTCTCTTCAATCCGATCCGATGTTGTCTATCACTGCCTGGCGCCAACATGACCCCAGCCTTGAACCAGTCCACCAGCCAACACCTGACACCACCAACCCCTTACTGCATTTCACCATGGCAACACCACAGATGACATAGTGGAATCCAATGACTGCAGGGTTTTCATATGTTGTTGTATTTTTTCAGATGACATGGGTTTAGAGAAAGGTTTTTCATATTGGAAAACACGTTTACTGTTTATATGTGAAGGTTTTAAAAAAAATATCTTTAAACATCTATTGTTTCTGCTCCCTTACATCTGTTTTCCTGTGTTAAATATTTGAGCAAATACGATAGTTTTTTTTTCATTTTGCAGCCATAATCTGTCTCCTTGAAAAATGTAATGTTTGGTCATGTTTGTGATCTGTTGCTGAAGTATTGGAAACATTCAGGGTAAGCCAAAATCCATGACAAATGAAAAACCATGTTTCTTGCTGCTCATGCCTCCACTTGTTGCCTGTGGCATGATTTCAGGGCGGTCACCTTCACAATGCTGTGCAGATGGAATCTTTGATATACACAAGAAGTTGATTTGAGTGTAGATAAATCAAGGTTCCTCAGTGCTTTGTTACAAAGTGTCTGGAAGTGATGGAGGTTTGAGACTGCCACACTAACTCAAGGCTGCTAGAAGAGGTTGGCATGATCACAAGTCCCTGATGACTAGGGGTGTAACCTCTGTAAGCATGGAGTGAGTAGACTTGGAAATAACACAGCGCAGGATGAGACAGCGGCATGTCACCCGAAGGTCTTTGTTAGGCATGATAACAACAGCCAGAGAACTGGGTGTGTAAACATACTTCCAGATTGTTCTTTTTAGGCTCCAGCGGTCCTGTTTTGTTTGACTATAGTTAGCACACCCTGCACCATGGCAAGGGCAGCAGTAAGTGCTGTCAGGTGGTTGCCCTCATGACAACCAATGGTGTGGCTGTTCATATGTGGAGAAGTTACTGTTTATAGAAAGTCATTGTTTTAATATTCTTGCTTTGTCCTCTTACAAGCCATTGTTCATTAGACAACCGAAACACTTACCTGCTCTTGTGGGAACGGACTAGACTTAGCCTGTAGGACACTAGTGAATGGAGGCTGGTCATCTTGATGTGGACATGGGACTGTGTTAGTTCCTGGCTGGTTGCTGCCAATCGTAGGTGTGACAATGAGAGCATGCGTTCCCTGGCTCTACGGAGGTTGACACACTGTGAATGTGGAAGCTTTCTTGTGTAGCCCTAGTGGACCGCCAGTGTGTGTGTGTGTGTGTGTGTGTGTGTGTGTGTGTGTGTGTGTGTGTGTTCCCTCCGCCCCGCCTGGACCTTCCACGTGTTATTCCCCACCATTTTGAAAGCTGTGATATGGATTTGGTGTTTGATTCATATCGCAATTTTTTTGTTTTTAATTTTCTCTTCCACCCTGGATTATATGTGTGATGAATTATAGACTTTATACAATTACTCATGCAACTTGTAGCTTAGTCTCTCAAATGATATGAAATAATGTCACTGTTTTTTTTGCGTAAAGATGAAATGATCATTTATTTTGAATTGTTTCCCTTTTGTTATTTTACCTGCAAATAAAGAAAGAATGAATATGCAACGATTGACATAGAGCCTTCTTTATGTTGTCTCATGGGATTAAGGACAAATTTACTTCATAATTGAAAACAATTATACTATTCACCATTCATGAAGAATTGAATTCTATATGCTATCTACTGACACCCATGTTCTAGTTGCAGTCTATTTATTGTTGAAGGTTGAAATATATTTTTCTTATACTGCTGAAGCATTTGATACATGTATGTATTATGAAAGTCTGAAATATGTTTTTCATATTGCCAAGGCATTTGATTTATGTATGATTGATGTATGATTCAAGGTTTCTTAGTAGAGATATGTTGAGTCTTGCATTGTAACTGGTGTTTCCAATTCCTAGTTAGAAAAGGACATTTCAGTTTTGCCTGGGATCCTTTTGATCTGGTTTATGTTATTTCCCTTAGAGGAAGGAAGTCTGAGTGGTGTGAATGTGTGTGGAATGCTGTGTGTGACAGTGAAAGAGGGGAAGATTTTACCCATTGAATTAGTTACTATAATCCTATAATCATACAAAACCATCTGGTCACCCTGCCTCCAGTGGCACTTTGTTGTAATTGTCATTGAAACGCAAGCTTTCAATGGGGGAAATGATTTCAAGCCAGCCTTTGAGCAATGCCAGGAGGTGCAATGCTCTGTCTGCTACCTTGAAAAGTGTGAAATCATCAGAGCACTCTCAGTGCAGGATTTATTCATTGTGTGTAGAATAACAG